>PVKE010004633.1:36814-63564 GCA_004027555.1 Craseonycteris thonglongyai
TCGAATCCCGGCTCCGGCCCAGGCAGGACCCACGTGCTGAACTGGGGAGTTCCCACAGTTTGGTTCTCTAACTGTCTCTGTCTCTGTCTCTCTCTCTATCTGTCAAAAAGTAAAATAGAAATAACTATGCACTGAAGACAAAAAAAAGATAATTTCTCTCTATAAATGTGAAAAGATAAAAAAAAAAAAAAAAAAAAAAGAAGAGGCTGGAAAAACCCTCCGCAAACTCTAGGGCTGAGTGGGCGTTTGCCCGGGATGTAGCGGGAGGGCATTCCTGGTGGGCCTTGAGCACTGGACAGGCAAGCGGAAAGTTGGCTTTAGGAAGATGCAGTGTTCCCGGGAGGGGGTAGGGGAAGGAGAGTTCTGTGGGCGCAGGAACCAGATTTTATTTCCTGCATGTGTATCTTCCTAGAACACAGGAAGCATTCCAGGAAAAAAGTGTTGAATGAATGAGATTTTTACAGGGAGTAAGGGTAGAGGGTGACAGGCCAGGAGGTCACTGGGCCTGGTCCAGGGTAGGAGAGGAACCCTGGTTAGAAGGGCCCAGGGGTCATGTCCCTGCACCCTGCCATGGATGTGTGTCCTTGGGGGTCAGGAGGGCCCCCTCTGAGCCTCACCTCGGGTGGCTTTGCAGGTCACGAATGGATCTGCCTGGCTCGCCGTCGCGCCAGGCCTGCTCCTCACAGCCGGCCCAGATGCTGTCCGTGGACACGGGCCAGGCCGACCGGCAGGCCAGCGGGCGCATGGACGTGTCAGCCTCCGTGGAGCACGAGGCCCTGAGCAATGCCTTCCGCTCGGTGCCGCTGGCTGAGGAGGAGGACTTTGACAGCAAGGAGTGGGTCATCATTGACAAGGAAACAGAGCTCAAGGACTTCCCCCCGGGAGCTGAGCCCAGCACATCGGGCACCACGGACGAGGAGCCTGAGGAGCTGCGGCCACTGCCCGAGGAGGGCGAAGAGCGGCGGCGGCCGGGGCCAGAGCCCACCGTTCGGCCCCGGGGACGCAGCATGCAGACAGTCGCTGAGGAGGACCCACGGCCACCATCCCAGCCCCCACCACCCCAGCTGAGCCAGGCCGATGGCCGGTCAGAGACGTCACAGCCCCCCACGCCTGGCAGCCCTTCCCACTCACCCCTGCACTCCGGACCCCGCCCTCGACGGAGAGAGTCCGATCCCACCGGTCCGCAGAGACAGGTAAGGTTGGGGTTGCATCCTGTGCTGCACTCCCAGACTCCCACAGTCCTGTCATGGGAGCCTGGAGTGCTCCCCTGTGTTCCACAGGGACTACCGACCAGCAATAGACAGTGGCAGGCTGTGATGAAGGTAGATCGTTTTAAGGGTCTGGAATTATACTTGGGGGGGCAAGCAAAGCCTTCGAGAGGAAGTACCCTCCAAGTTCTGAGTTGAGTCTTACATTATGGGCATGTCAACTTGGTGACAAAGCAGCAGTAAGGCCTCCCAGGCCAAGGGCACACCACGTGCAAAGGCCTGGAGGCGGCGATCAGAGAGCACTGTGTTGATTCCTTGTTGCAGCAGCTGAGGCTGCAAGGCTGATCCTGAGACCCTGTCCTGGAGGGCCTTGGGGCTAAGCGAAGGGGTTGGGGCTTGATTCTGAACACTTGGTGAGTCACTGAAGTCTTTTAAACATGATTACGTTGGTACTTTTGAATGATCCCTTTGGCAGGTGTATGGAAAGTGGGTTGGAGGGACACAAAACTCTAACCAGGAAGGCCACATGGCAGGTATCAGCAGGACAGTATCCTGGTGGCTTGGACTAGAGTGGGAGCTCTAGACGTGGGGCACGGTGGATGGAGCCAAGAGGTGTTGGGGAGAGGATGGAGGGGCCTGTGATGGAGTGGAGGGGTCTCGGCTGATGCCCAGGTTCTGGGTGGACGGCAGTCCCGTCACTGAGTGGTTTGAAGGGAGCATGGACTCAGGTTTGGACACAATGACCTCATGGCACCTGTGAGATGTCCATGTGGAGGCCTGAGAGCTCAGGAGAGATTTCAGCCAGAGATACAGATTTGGGATTCTGGGAAACCACAGGAGTGGGTGATGTCACTCAAGAGGACTGTGTGAGGTGGGAGAGAGCCAGGGGCAAAGGCAGAGCCAAGAAACACTCACCTCTGAGGAGAATGAGAGGAGGAAGGAGCCCCTTAGAAAGAAAGGCCAGACCATGGGAGTAACACCCGGGCTGAGGGGTCCTGGAAACCAAGAAGGGGTGGCTGGAGATGTGAGGGCAGCAGGGTGGCGCAGGCTCCATGCCAGAGGTGAGTCCCAAGAGCCAGGATGGACAGACAAGATGGGGAGAAATGGAGTCAGGGCAATAGTGACCCTAGACTGGGACCAGGGGTGGGCATGTGGGAGTCCTGGGAGGACCTGGTCCAGGCTGCAGTGACACCTTTTGTGGGAGAGGGGACTGAGGGACAGTGCTGGAAGAGCATGGGTTGGGGGCGGGGGGTGGCTGCATCATGAATGCTGAGCTGAGGGTCTGCAGCATGTCTCACAGTACTCTGATTACTTCCTGCCAGCGTAGGAGAAGGCCACTCACCTGGCCTGGCCTCTGTGCAGCAAAGAGGCTGCCCTCTGACCCAGGAAGTGGTGCCAATATTCAGCCTGGGTGCTGAATGGAGCCCCTTGACCCCTCAGAGGGGTTGGGGAGAGCCAGGGCCGTGATGCTGGAGGGCTCCGGGGCTGTGCCGCGTTCTACTTCATCGTGCCACCTTGCAGACCTGCACCCAGATGGCTCTGCAAGATGCCAAGGTGCAGGGGCATCTGTGCGCTCAGATTGGGAGGCCCGACCTGGGAGCACGGGGTGCCCTGGAGAAGGGCAGCCCATTCCTGTCTAGAGGAGAGGACCTGTGAGTTGAGATCCGGAAGAGTACGCACTCTGGCCATGCCCTGGACTCTGGAAAATTGGGGGCCCTAGGAGGGGGTACCAGGAGCCAGCCTGAGCTGGCGCAGCGTGTGGGCTCGCATGACTGTGCTGCTGCCCTGAACAGTATTCCCCTGGGTCCAGTAGAGGGAGCAAGAGCTGTTGGGGCTCCCTTACTTCCCTGCCGTTCATTCATTTACTCACTCACTCATTCATTCATTCAACATCTAGTCGTTCCACACTCACTGGACATCTGCTCTATGCTGGGTCCCTGAGACATCAGAGATCATACGCACAGTAGGTTGTGTCCACAGGAAGTGCAGAGTTTAGGAAGGGAGCCAGACAGTGGTAGGATGGAGTAGCGAGAAAGCCCAGAATTAAAGCTAGGAGGCTTAGTTATGGCCTGGGCTCTGCCAGGCCCTTCTTGGTGACTGTATACCAATTGAGTCTGCAGGTAAGGGCACTGAGCTGTTTGGGAGGTTTTTCTCACCTTTAGATTCCCACCAGTATCCTGGGAGTCATCCTCACATTGGGAAACTCTGGCCAAGGGGGTAAGGAGAGGGATTTGGGGTGCAGGCACAGGCCTATGGTACAGTCAGTCAGTCAGTCCTGGCCTCAGTTTCTGCGCATGGCAGGCGCTGCCCGTCTGTGAGTGATGACTGGTGTGTGGGGGGGTGGGGGTGGGGGGGTGTTAGGTGATTGTGGGCCCTGGTTTCCCCACAGTGTACAGAAAAGATGTTGGTTAGCATTCTACAACTGTGTGTTCATCTCCGTCAGCTTAGCTCAGGAGTGTGCGTAGGTGTGTGCATGTCTCCACATGTGTGCAGGTGGGGGCGCACATCAGTGCATCTGTTTAGAGTATGTACTAGGTCTGCACATGTGTAGAGAATCACAGAAGCCTGGAATGTCAAAGCTGGAAGGAGAATGACAATCATAATCATAATTCTAATGGCAATAATAATAGCTAGCACCGCTCTCAGCACTTTCATGATCTGCATGAGTACTCCCCACAATACTGTGAGCAGCAGTCCCCGTATCAAAGGTAAGGACATGGAGGCTCAAAGGAGCCAAGTCTTTAGCCGAGTAACCAGCTGGTAGGTGGTAGAGCCAGGATTTGAATCTAGGCAGCTGGCTCTGGGCCACTCAGTCTGAGGCCTGAATGTTTAGGAGAGGAGCAAACACAGGCCAGAGAGAGCAGTTGTCTCATGCGGGGTCAGAGTGGTATGTATGTGTGTTTTGCATGCACGTGTGTGTGTGCACCTGCTGGCTGGACCATGTCAGCAGGTGTGCCTGGCAGCATGTCGGTGTGCATGGTGGCCTCTGTGTGAGAGCACCTGGGGCGTGAATATTCACTATTTCAGTATAGCAGAGGAGAGCAGAGACCTTCCTTTGTCAAGGGCAGGGGAAGAGGGAAAAACAGACCAGCATGTTTTCTCTTCTCTTCCGTCTAGAGGGAGTCCTGAGCCCACCTATGTGGGAGCTCCCAGGCCTGGCAGTACATTGGAAGCACAGTTTGTGGAATTCCCTCCACAGCCCATCCAACCCCACCCCACCCTACTTTGTAACTAGATTAAATGGCTCAAGGCGGGCAGGAAGTCTCTATAGGAACCCCACCCCCGCCCCTGCCACCTTTCTGCAAGGAATCCCTCGGAGACCTAGCTGGGTCTGCTGTGTCCCATGTGTGAACGTCCTAGTAAGTAAGGTGACCAGATGTCCCGCTTTTGGCGGGACAGTCCCGATTTTTAACAATTTGTCCCGCGTCCCGCGGCGTTTTAAAAACGTCCCAATTTTTGGAAAGAATGCACGACAAGCTAGGGAACGGTGCAAGATAGACCCAATTTTTAATCCAGAACCCCCTCCCCGCCGGTCAATGGTTTCCCGCTTTACCAATGTTAAAATCTGGTCACCTTACTTAGAGCCCCTTACCTTCAGCACAGACAGGACTGGCTCAAGGATCCTAGATATGGCCAAAAAGAAGCTGGAAGGGGAAGCAGGGCGAGGGCAAGGACAACCCCTCAGGACACTCCTCCTCCTCCACTCTGCTGGGTGCTCCCTGCGGGCCCCCTGCCCTCCCACTCGACACCTGCTCGGGGACATGAGGCTGAGTGTCCCCAGGTCCTCTCCTTCAGCCAGTCCTCACGGCCCCACCCAAAGCTACTGAAACCTGCCTCAGTCCCAGGAAAAGCTAGGGGTCAGGACACCATTTCCATCCTCACAGGCCTGAGACACCCGGTCCCATGTCCACGTTTCCCCGAGGGCACGGGGTTCTTCCTGGTGGCAGTGAAGCCGGCCCGGCCCGGCCACAGCCTTGCAGAGGTCAGGGGAAAAGCCACTGTGGAAATGGCTTGTGTGCCCCACCTCCTGCCCGTCCTTTACCGCCTTCCTCATTCTCAGGAGTGATTTAAGCGGTAATAACGCAGCCCACAAGACCGCGTTCACTCCCTGGCAGGCGCTGTTCTAAGTGCTCTGCGTATTGTCACATCTGATGCTTGGAACAGCCCTGTGGGCTGGGGGCCTCTGTACCCATTTCATGGCTGAGGAAGCTGAGGCATGGAGACGTGAAGGAAGCAACTTGCTTGAGGTCATACCCCAGTAGTAAGTGCTGGAGTTGGGGTTCAGACACAAGTGGTTGGGGTCCAGAATCCTAAGCCTTCAGTGAGTTGTCACTGGAACCCTACAGCCCACCCCTGTGACGGAGGCGGGGGCGCCCAGGCAAAGCGGGTGCAGGGGTGTTCACTAGACCTCATGAGAACGTGGAGTCCAGCTGGGAAGACAGATGGGACCCGGCTGTCTGCGCTCAGCAGTCACAGTCACAGAGCTGCCTTCCTGAAGGGGGACGATTCCCCAGCCCAGAGGGGACTCCGAGCTGGGTGGGGCTCAGCCAGGAAACCTTCCCGGAGGAGCTGAGAGACCGGAGTCTCTGCTAGGAGACCCGGTGTAAAAGGTGCAGCCAGGAGGAAGCGGGCGGGTGCTGGAGGCCAGAGCCCAGGTTCTGGGGCAGGACCGGGTGGTCTGCACCCCTCCGCCCTGCCCGAGGCTGCTGCCCGCCGGGGCTGGGACGCTGGCGCCGCAGGGGCTGTGCGCGGTGGGCGGTCCCCGAGACGGAGCTGTCGAGTCTGTGCCTGACACCTCTTTTCCCTCCACTCTCTTGGTCTCTTTCAGTTGGAGGAGGACAGACTCTCGGGGCACTCCCTCCCGCGGTACAGCCCCCTGCGACGACTGGCGTCCTCCGTGTTCTCGTCCTCCACGCTGGAGACCGAGCACTACCCTCACCCTGGCGGCGGCGGCTCCTCGGGCTCCTCCGGTTCCCTCATTCAGCGCAGCCGCTCGGCGGAGAGCAGCCCCGTGCGGGCGCCCCACCGGCGCCATGCGCCCCTCGCCGCCGGCAACCACAGACTCGTGCCCTCGGTGCTCCGCATCTCGCGGTCCCAGCTGCAGCAGGTGTGGGCCCGCTTCACTCACAAGACCTAGGCGGGGCCCCCGCTCCTGGAGGGGGCGGGTGGGGGGTGGGGAGCAGGCCGCCAGGACGCAATAATCACACGCACACACCCCCTCCCACCCCATCGTGCAATACAGCCCCATAAAGTTGGCCCAAGGTACTGTAATACCCCCCGCCCCCAAGCGGTGCAGGGGAGGGGTGGTGCTGTCCGTGGGGTTTCAGGGATTGGACAGGGCCCTCAGCTGGAGCCACCAGTGGGTCCAGAGGCCAGTGGAAATGAAGGTGTCAGACAGATGAGACTTGTGGGGTCAGTCAGTCTAGCATGGAGGTCATTCTGTTTCATCTGCAGTTTCTTGACATGGGAGCCCCCCACCCCACCCTGTCCACACGTGAGGGGTGGCAGACAATGTCTCCACAGTGCCAGGTGTGAATGCCTGTCTGCGGGGGCAGGGAGTGTGGCCCTGAGTGTGAGGCAGGGGCCTGGCCACTCAGGTGTGGGGTTACTGGTGAGTTCCTCTATACTCAGCCATATGGGGAGAAGCAGCCTTTCTCATGCCAGTCACAGAGGACAGTCCCTGCCTCCCACGCTAACCCCAGGGGACTGGAGCTCAGTCCCCTGTGGCCACCCCTCCCCCAAGGCACCTGTGCTGTCACTCACTGGTGGGATTGGTTGGCCTGGCCCAGCCCCTTGGGAGCTGAGGATGGATGAATGGGGGCCTGGGACCTGCCCCTCAGAAGGAGATAGAGCCCAGGGTTGAGGGCGGGGACCCTGTCTAGAAGCAGTGACAGAGGGTGGTGGTTAAGGACGAGGCGGGACCTGGGAGCTCAGGACAAACCCTAAGCGGCAGCAGGCCAGCCTCTGACCCCAAGGTGAGTTCTTCCTGTTGGTGCTCAGCTGAGCTGGCTGGCTCCCAGGGGGCATGGTGAAGACAGAGGAGGGAGGCAAGTCAGATGGGGATCTGGTGGTGGGTGGGGTATGGAGATACAGATTGCTTATGCCCTTTCTGCCTATTTCTGAGCCCCTAACCTGTCAGTGCAGGGACCCCAAGGTTCCCCTTCTTCATTCCTACCCCTGTCAGCCAGCGTCTCTTTTACCCTGGGTAACAGGGTAGTGAAGAGGGCAACAGGAAGCACAGTGCCTATGCAGGGAGGGGACCAAGGGAGGAAGCCTGAGGTTTGCAAAATGTTTGTTGCAGTGAGACTGCCTGTGTGCACGCATGTACTTGTGAGTATGAGTGTTCTCATATGTGAGTGTCTGTGCATGGAGCAGGGCTGCCGGGATGGTTGCTTAGGCTGGGTACTGCACAATTCCAGGGAGTGCCATTTGCAGAGACCCTCTTGTGAATGGCACCTACTGAAGTTGCACAGTGCTGTAGCCCTATGTGTGAGTGCACATGCATGTGACAGGGAGTCAGCAAGATGTTTGTGCAGTCCTTGATGGTTTCCCACGTACCTACTCTCATCCTGACTCGTCTCTACCCCCTTCTCCCTGTGACCTCTGCTTCCCTCCCACCTCAGCTCTCTGAGACTTCCCAATAATCTCTGGTTGGAGTAGAGGCACTGCCCAGCCTGGGGAGGGGGCATTAGTGGCTGGCAGTGCCCTTCAGTCAAAGTGCCCTCATGGATGGCCAGCATGTGGCCTGGCTCATCCACATGAGCTATACACACACTCACCTCACCCCCTAGAGGATGTCTGGGCCAAGAGCACTTCCCCATCAGGAAGGACAGTCTTGGCCCACCCACCCCCATCCTGGCTGCTCACTTCTGGACCTCCCCATGTACAAGCCTCTTTTGCCCCCGGGCTGTTTTGGGTGGCTCCATACCCTGCTGCGGCAGAGGGTGGAGGAGGGCTTAGGGTAGAGCCTTTGAGGAGGGACAGAAAACACAAAGCACAAAGGTGAGAGGGTGGGATGAACAGGAGAGCCACTCCCACTGTCCGGCACTGCCTCCCGAGGTACAGCCCCCTGCGAGGGGCCTGCCCTCTGGCCCTCTTCCCATCCTCCCCAGATAGTGGCAGGGGGTGGAGGGAAGGGCAGTCTGTCCACCAGCCACTCAAGTCAGCAGCAGTGCGGGCAGAGCCCCTGCTGTCTGGGGCTCTTAGAAGAAACCAAGCACTCTGTTATCCGGCATTCCCTTCCAGAGGGTTCCACTACGACCCTGAGCATAGATCCCACTCAGTGACCAGAACCTAGAGGTACTCTAAGACCCCAAAGTGCCTTGTGACTTATCAGAGATGATGGCACCACCTTCAGCCTCGTTTTAGCATAGGACTGTTTCCAAAGAGATGGGGAATCCAATCCAAAGGTGGCTGAATTTTCACACACACACACACACACATGATACCTGTGGGGGGGGAGTGTGTGTCTTTTAAAGTAAGATCATGATTCCAAACATTTTGTCCTTTGGGGGACATCCTTTTACATGCCCTCCATGTGAGGGAGAATGTTTCTTGTTAAGCCATAAAGCTCAGCTAATAGGAGGTGATCTTGATAATATTATCTTTTGAGGGTGGCTTTGACTTTTGGAAACAGCTAAGGCCATTTGAAGCCACAGGTGTTGGGTCAAGTTTGTGTGAAGTGTGGTGGAGCCCCGCCTGGCTTGGCATTCAGTTGCCTGTCTCTAGGTCCCAGGCTGGGTAGGGAAGCTGTGAGCCCGCAATGTCGTTTTTTTTCTGAAAGTTTTTCCAAAGAGGAGAAATGATACCCTAAATGATACCTTGATTTGGGAAAGCTCACAGCCGCCCCAAGGTCAGCTTTGAAAAGACTCAGCACACTTTATTATACTTTGAAAATGGTGTCTATATTTCATTGTCATACCCAGCATACAGGGGTGGCTTCCAATTATTTATTTTTTATTTAACAGTCACTGCCCCTCTGCATTTATGTGCCAGGCAGTGATCTAGGCACTTTACAAAATTAACTCATTTAATCCTCATGATTGCCTCTAAGTAGATCCTAGTATTATATGCATTTGATGGATTAATCAGAATATTTAATTTACATGAACATTAAAGTAAACCCTTCCAATGCCGAATAATAGAGGTCTTGTTGGATAGGAGTTTTAAAGTGTGTTCATCTGTGTGCTGGTCTCTCTGCTGTCCTTCCTGGTTAGCCCTTGCCCGCCCCATCCACTTAGAGAGAAGGGAGTTGTCAGGGAGCCAGACTCTCCTTCCTTCTCCGTTCTGTGGGCCGGTGCCCGGGCTGCCGTCACTCCAGAGAACTGGGACGGGTTGAAAGGGCAGAGCTTGTCTGTCTAGAGGCCCCCATGCTTCCATAGCAGCTCTGGTGATGGAGTGAGAGTTGTAGGGAGAAAGCAGGTGCTCAAAACCCCGACCTCGGTGGTCTTGGCGGGGGCTCAGGGCCGGGCTCACAGACGGGGCAGGTACTGGCATTGGTGGGTAATGGCCATAGGAATGTGAGCTGAGAGTCACTGACTCACTTGTCAGCAGGGTTCACGCAATGTCAGCGAGCAGGCATTTTCGTGGACTGTGGTAAATGGGGGAACCCCCGTCATGCCATCCTCTGCTTAGTCAATTATTGCTACTATCTTCCAATTTTTATGGGAAATCTCCCAATTTTTAATTTTTGGCTTCTAATTTAAAAAAAACAACTTTTAAAAGAAAAATCGTGGTGTGAGCCAAACAAAACCAGTGTATAGGCAGAGACCCCAACCTCAGTTTTCAACGTCTGTGAGCCTGGGCATCGACCACCTGCTTCCTGTGCATGGCTGCAGCCCGCAAAGCCGGACAGTACTCTCCCTCAGGCCAGGCGGGGCTCCGAGAAGCCACTCGCAGCCACTGAGGGTGTGTGGCGTATGCTGTGCATACATGGTAGTGTGTGGGCCTGAATGTGTGTGTGGGCTAGGGGATTTGTTCATGGTGAGTGGGTTCCTCCTTGTAGGACCAGTATTTTCTCTGTGGGACAGGACCCTAAGTCAGTGAAGAACACTTAAATTCTCCATAATGAACAGGACCCCACCACCACCACCACCACCACCGACACACACTCAAGGCAGCCTGGGCCACAGCAATAACCACTCAACACTCATTCTAACCACTAGCATCCGGACCCCGCAGTCTCGCCTTTGCATTTCCAGTTTTGGGGACATGGGCCTAGAGGTGACCAGGTGGGGGAATGGCCTCTCTGAGACGTGTTGGCACATTATATTAACCCTTGCTTCCTGAGCCAGTCCCAGGAAATGCCAGGGGTCCTTATGTGTGCATGGTCCCAGGACCCTCCTTGCCTTTCTGTCCTCTGTCCTGCCTAGGTCCCCTTCTGGGGAGGGCTGGTGCTGTCTGCCCATGGGGGCCAGGGAGAAGCCTAGGTCACTGGGGTGGACAGAAGGAGCTGTGCCAGTGTCTGGGTTGGGGGGCCAAGGGAGGGTGTGGGTGTCCCTGGCTGTGAAGCCCAGAGAATGCTGTGTCCCCTGCCGTCCTGGGGTTGATTAGTATCTGAGGATGGAAGCCTAGACCATTAAGGAGGGCCAGAACACCACCCACCCCACCCCAAACTCCACGGAGCTCCCCACCCAAAAGGCAGGGATCAGCCCAGCCCCATGGGCAGAACTTGATAACAAAGAGAGCGGCAAATCACTCTCCTTAAGTTGGGGAGCATGTCCCCAAAGTTCACATTACTCCCGTTAGGGACAGAGGTGCCCCTGGGACGGGTGGGTCAGCCTGTGAAAAATGTAAAGCAACCTTCTCCCTAAGGGAGATGCTCCCAGCCCGGGCTCCACATCCCTCCAGTATCCCCAGGGTCTCCCATGCCAGCCAGCGTGCTGCCCAGCCCAGGGAGCCCCTGAGCCTGAGTGTCCCCTCCCCCAAAAGGAGCTGAGCAGCAGTGGGGGAGAAGGGGCGATGGAGCTTCCTAGCTCTCTTCTTCCATTTGGTTCCAAACCGTCACTCAGTCAACCCACACACCCTCCCTTCTGCTCGCGGGGGCTGGGATTCGTGCTGCCTCCCTCATCGCGGGCACACACACACACACACTCCACCCACTTTGGGGACAGCAAACTAGCCCCCGGCCAGGGAGAGCACAAAGACCGCATTTCCGGGCATCCCGACCACTTTCTACTCTGTCCCGTCCCGGGATCCGCCCACCCCTCACCCCCCGACCCCCTGCCGTCACACCATGAATGTACGGTCCGTCTTTTTAACTAGCTGCTACTCGGCGTGACCAGGAGACCCCCGGGCTCCGAACCCCCTTCTCCCAGCCGCCTCCAGAACTGTCCTTTTGGGCAGAGGACTTCAGCCCCTGCCCTGCCTCCCACCCGCCGAGCTGCCTGCTGCTAAATACTCCACTTGGGCTGCCCCACCCCCAGGCCCCTCTGTCCCGTGTTTGCTATCGCTTCCGCGGGCTCGTGCCCACTGGGTCCCTAACTCCCGGGAGGGGCAGGGACTGGAGGGGGACTGGCCCCCCAGGGCTTCCAGGGCGGTGGTGCGGACTAGCGGCTGGGAGGGGAAGGCGACATGCGCCTGGCTCTTAGAGCCCCCCGTGGTCACCCTGATCCCCGTTACCTCACCGCCCGGAGGGCTGCCCCTCACCCTGCCCCAAGTAACTGGCCTTGCAATTGGATGCCAAAGAGCCCAGAGTTGAGGGGGAGCCAAGCTTTGAGCCTCGGTTTCTCAGAGCTACCCAACACCCCCTTTTGCCCACCCCAGCGTCCTGTCTCCTGCACCTCCCCACTTAATCACTGAGGACCCTAGGGGGCCCCAAACATGCCTCCACTTCTGGCTCTTCTCCCTCCCCACCCCCGAAAATAAAACTCAGGGACCAACATCTGCTTCCTTTGCACTTGCTCCGTCGACCCCCTCCCCGACTCCGAGGGCTTCCGTGGGGGCGGAGGCGGGCTTCGAGCCCTTCTTGCTGACAGTATTGAGCAAGGAGAGGGCTGGTCCTTGACCCTTGAGAGGTGGGCTGGAGGGCCGGGTGGGGGTAGGGGTGGGGCTCAGCCCCGGGGCCCAGCTGAGTCTTTCCTCTCCAAGGACCCCCCTGTTAGTACCCGGAAACGCTCCCTCATTGCGGTGGAGAGGGGAGTGAGGGATGGCAAGGGAACCATGAGAAGACCCCGTCGGAGTCCCGAATCCCAGCAGGTTTATTTCCGAGCCTCCCCTTCCATCATGACCCCCCACCCCCACCCCTTTTGTACTGCAATAATACTGTATTATAAGCTTGCACTAGTCACCGACCCCGGCCAGCCTAAGCATGCACGAAAAACCGCGCGCGCGCACACACACACACACACACACACACACACACACGAGACACTTTTTTCCTTCCTCTCTCCGGGGTGCGTCCTCAGTGTACACAGCGGCGTCAGGGGCCGCGGGCCCGGGTAGCACAGCATGCGCTGAGCCCCCGCCCCTGGACGGTGAGTACTGTACAAATCCAACACTTGAAACCGACACGCACACGCGCGGCGCCGCCACGGGGGTGGGACACGGACACGCACCCACGCGCACACGGCCGCGCACGCGCGGGGGTGGGGGCGCCCCGCCGCCACGCGTCGCTGTGCGCGGGATCCTGTGCCTTTCTAAGTCCCTGTATGTTCGTGCAGACAATCCGGAGAGCTTGTGTTACCAAATCCTGATTAAAGACGCCTTCCAGGAACCTGCGCGTGGCCTGCTTTCTTCCACCCTGCTCCACTCCACGCGCACCCCAGCTCTGGGGCTGCCCGTGTGGCGGACGGAAAGGGCTCTTTTGCTGACTCAGGGATGTGCTAAGACCCTGGCTGAGGGGAAGGGGTGGGGGGCTGGGGAGGTTTGGGCTTGACTAACTCTCCCCCTGTTGGCTGTCTCCATTCATCCAGAGCAGGGGCCTGGGGGTGGACTCTGGTTCCTGGGGCCCACTTGGCACTCCTGGTTGGGGGGGTGGGGGGGAGCAGAGGGAGAGCTCTTGGTTTGACAGATGTGATTTGAGAGTGGAGACTCAGACAGACAGACGACAGACAGACAAAGAATCTGGGAAAGGTAGTAGTGGGTGGAGGAGGCTACACCTTTGACTCTCATACCCAATATTCAGGCTGGGCATTTACGGTGGGGTAGGGGGTGCTCCTCCTGTGGGAAGAAGGGGACATGGGAAGTGTGCCCCTGATGGCTGCTGAGGGAAGAGGAGATGCAGGGCACTAAAGCCTTTCCCACCCCCACCCAGTGGGTAGGGGGGAGGGTGGTCAGGGCTCCCCCTCCTGCTTCTGTCACGCAGCAGCTCCCCTTCTTCAACCTGGCGCCCATGTGCAGTGCAGTGTCTGGATGTGGCTAGGATCCAGGCAGTACAGCTGCTCTGTGTACCGTTTGTGAGGGTTGGGGTGCATGCAGTAACCTGTCTCCAGTGTGGGAGTCGGAAAGGTCAAGGCTGAGGAGAGCCCAGTTTTGTCGGTGGTGAGGGAAGATCAGAGTCGGGTCCACCCATCTCCCTTCCCTTTTCCTGTGACTGGAGAAAATGTGCACTTGCACGGGGCTCTGTAGCTACTGAGGCCACAGCCATCCAGGCTGGGCTCAGAGTGGGCAGGAGCTTCTATTCTCTCTGAGTGTCTCTGCTCCAATGGCTTGCCTCCCTTCCCCTCCTGCCACAGTTCATCCTGTGACATCTGCCATTTGCCAAACTCCAGCAGAATCACCAGGGCGCTTTACACAGACTGATTTCTGGGCCTCATCTCTGACCTACAGAGTCTGGCGGGTAGGGCCCTATATTTTTAAGGACCACCCCCAGATAATGCTGTACCAGACCAGGCTGGAGAACCACAATGAGCAAAGTGGCATCATACAAGGTCACTGCCCTGTGACAGGAACAAGAAAGTGAGCCTCCTCATACCTGCACCCAGTGCTGCAGCTCCCCTCTGGGCTGGAAGAGGAAGGTTGTCCCTGATGTCCCCTCCTATTTCCTCAGCCCTCTAGGGACAAGCACACAGAGGCTGTCTAGTGATTGCTGGCTGAGCGAGTGAGCACTAGCTTGCATGGAAGAACGCATGAATCAATCCTCTTTGGGCTCAGGCGTCCAGGAGAGGCTGCGAGAAAGGGAGGCAGGCCTACACACTCTCTGAGCAGGAAGGAACTGGAGCCCAGGCCTGGCTCTCCCCAACATGGAAATAGAAGCAGAAGGGCAGAAGGACTTTGAAACAGAAAACCCAGCATGTCCAGGCCTAGGTGGACTTGGCAGTGATCCTTAGGGCAAAAATGTCCCCACTACAAAGTTCACAGCCCTTCCAGCGAAGGGGCAGAGGGTCCCAAGCTTCCCTGCATGGGAAGGTGGGAGGCCAGTGAGGCAATGGAGAGAGCTCTGGGTGCTCTGTGCTTGGGCAGCTCAGTGCCTCTTTCTAGGCCTGTTTCCCAGGCTGTTATCATCACTGATGCCTGATTTTCAGTTCTCGTGCCTTTTCCCTCCCGTGTAATAGAAGGGGAAGGCTTTGAGATGGAGAGAGAGATCATCTAATGTGGGCACTGTGAGAGGCGGGTCCATCCTATGGATGGGGCTTTTCCAGAGAGATCCAGCACCTGAACAAAGGAAAGTGTGGTTTTCCCAGGGATTCCCTAAGTGTCAGCAATGGGACAGAAGAAATAACTAGAGCTTCTGCTGAGAATGGACGCCTGTGAGGTTGAAGAACATCCCTGCTGGCTGGGATATATCTGGTGCCGCTGGGTGAGTGCTGAGCTGGAGGGAGACATGATCAGAGCTCTGTCTCTGGCTCTCAGTGCCAGCACCTGCCCCATGGTCCCCACAAACCCAGGAGCTCACAGCAGCCCCTCCACCTCTGCTCAGTCATCTTCTCTAGTCTTGACCTTGTAACTAAACATGGTAAAGGCCCTTGCACAAGGCCTGGCATAGAGCCAGCGCTTAATGTTTGCTAAATGAATGAATGAATGAATAAAGATGCAAATGGTGTAGAAGAAACCAGTTGCTGGGGAATTCTAGCTTGGATGCAAAGGGGACAAAGCTCTAAAGAAGTTCCCTGTCTAGATCAAACGGGGTGTGCTGGGGTCCTGTCCAGGGTCTGATGCTGCCCTGTCTTGCACCATCCCCCTGCCCTCCCCCAAGTCCTCACTGGATGGTCTGATTGTGAGGAAGACTGGGGCAGTTAGGGATAGGGTAAGTGATAGCCTTGGGCATATCCTTGGCCTTGGGGCTTCCTGCCTTCCCTCTCCACCAGCCTTTCACCTGTCTGTTTGCACAGAGACCTCCGCTAGCAGACCCCCTCTTTTCCCTACTCCCCCCCCCACACACACACACACAGGTGTGGCATATGGGCATTTCTGGGACTGGGGAGGGAGGCAACAATCTCCAAACCAGAGTGAACAGGGAGGGCAGGAGGTAGGAGGGAAGCATCTAACAGTTATTGAGCAACTGCTATATGCCAGACACATTGCTTATATGATCTCATTTATGATCACCTTTGTGGAGTATGCATCATCCCCACTTCATTTCCTGATAGAGATTGTACACTCTATGAAAATAAGGACCATGTCTATCTTGTTCAGCACTCGATTCATAGATCCAGGACTTCTTTTTTTTTTTTTTTAAAGATTTATTTATTGTTTTTGACAGAGAGAGAGATACAGTCAGAGACAGAGAGAAAGAGGAGGGCCCAGAACAGTCTCCATAGTTGTACATCATCAGTTTTTCCACATAGTTTCATTCCACAGGTGGGCGGGGCTGCACAGGGCAGGAACTGGGCCGGGGTCTTGCCCCGGTGAAAACTGAACTGGGGGCACTCCCCAGTTCAGCATATGGGTCCACACGGGCCGGGGTCGGGATTCGATCCTCGGTCCCCAGGGCTGCAAAGTGAGCGCCTATCCCACTGAGCCATCCCGGCTTCCCTCCAGGACTTCTTGAATGAATGAATGAATGACCCTCAAGGGGCTTATTGTTTATGAGAAGAGAGAACCCCGTAAGCACCTGTGTGTGGAATAGAGGGTGGAAGGTTCTCTAATGGAAGGATGTGGGAAAACAAACAATGGAGAAGTCTGCTTGGGGAGTGGACCGGGAGACTTTTTGGAAGAGGAGCTGTATGAGCTGGAAGAAGATGAATTTTTCATGTGACTCGAGAGGGTGAGAAGGAACCCCAGGCAGACGAAACTGCCGAGGAAAGACCCCAAAGTGTGAGATGCCTGATTTTGTGATGTACCATTTGAGGTACAGCTGGTGGCATCTGAGTGGCTGGGGTGCAGGGTGGGGGACCAGAGCGTGCTGCTAGAAGTGAGGCTGGAGCTGAAGGCAGGAGCCAGATCCTGGGGCTCAGGGGGTGGGGTTGCTCAGGTACATGCCAAGGACTGGAACTGGAGGACTGTGGAGGTCACTGTAGGTTCTGTCGGCTTGAAGCAGAGAGAGATGGGATTAGATTGAAGCTTCAGGAAGATCACTCAGGCAGTTATGAGATGGATAGATGGGCAGTGGCTGGGAAACCACCAGGCAAGAGAAGGCTGTGCCCAGGGGGTTGGGGCAGCAGACACAGATGTCTAAGGGGGAATACTTGGCAGGACTCCCCGGGGGGCCAATGGCACCGCAAGGTGTTAAGAGGTGTCAGGAGATTTCTGGGGCTTCTGGTCTGGGTGGGCTATGTTTAGGAAAATGGAGACATGGCGTGTTCAAAAAGGCTAACGAAGTGCTGGACACTGTTAGCACCATCCCACCGGGAACAAAGTGGCGTCGGCCTGGCTGGGGCCCGGTGCATTGTGGGTGTCTGGGGACGAGGCAGCAGCCGCTGAGGTCCTGCTGAGGTGGCCAGGGCTTTCCAGTCTGGAAGGAAGGAAGCGAAGGGAGGTGTGGCAGGAGTCTTACAAAGCCAAGCGCAGGCCACCCATTGCCAAGGTCTCTGTACAGAGCTTCAAAGGGGAAAACTTCATCAACTGAAGAAAACGTGCCTTTCAGTTTGGTTGTGAATTCCTAGAGGACGTGTGGAATCAAAACACACGGGTAGAGGGCTGACAGGCCAGGAGGGGGCAGGAGGGAAGGGTCCTGGAGCTCCAATGGCCTGGGGCTCTCCTGACAGCTCCGACTCCTTCCGGTGTCATCAGGTGCATTAGTCCTGCCGGGTGCTCCCGAGACATCTGTGTCTGCTGCCCACGTCCCCTGGGCACAGCCTTCTCTTGCCTGGCGGTGTCCCAGCCACTGGCCTGTTTTCTCCACCCGCACTGCCCACCCTTCCATCCCATAGCTGCCTGAGTGGTCTTCCTGAAGCTTCGATCTGATCCCACCTCTCTCTGCTTCACACCAACAGAACCTGCCGTGCCCCTGCAGTGCTCATAGGGCCCGGAACGCGGACCCAGTGCCCTCCCGGGGCACACACGCAGGCCAGGAGGGTGGGTGACCTCAGCGGGTGCGTGTGTGTGCCCCCTGCAGGTGTTCTCCGTGGCGCCCCCATTCGAGGTGAACAGTCTCCCACGAGCAGTGGCCCTGAGCCTGCCCTACCAGGACTTCAAGAGAGACGTCTCCGATTACCGCGAGCGGGCTCGGCTGCTCCACAGGGTCCGCAGGGTAGGCTTCTCGCACATGCTGCTCACCAGCCCCCAGGTCCCGCTGCCTCCCATCCAGCCTCATGCTAATGGGAAGGAGGAGGACGAGGAGGACGAGGAGGAAGAGGAGGAGGAGGACGACGACGAGGAGGACGAGGAGGAGGAGGAGGAGGAGGAGGATGCAGTGGCCCTGGGGGAGGCCCTGGGGCCGTGCAGTGGCTCCAGCAGTGAGGACAGCGAGAGGAGCACTGACCGGAGCCAGGAGGGCGCCCCGTCCACGCTGCTGGCTGACGACCAGAAGGAGTCCAGGGGCAGGGCGTCCATGGCGGACGGGGACCTGGAGCCTGAGGAGGGCTCCAAAACGCTGGTGCTCGTCTCCCCGGGCGACATGAAGAAGTCGCCGGTCACTGCCGAACTGGCCCCCGACCCTGACCTGGGCACTCTGGCTGCCTTCACGCCTCAGCACGAACGGCCTCAGCCCATGGGCAGCCAGCTGGACGTGTCGGAGCCGGGCACCCTGTCCTCCATCCTCAAGTCTGAGCCGAAGCCCTGTGGGCCTGGGGCAGGGCTGGGGGCGGGGGCAGCGACTGCAGGGGCCGGGGGAGTGGCAGTCACCTCCTCACCTTTCACCAAAGTGGAGAGGACCTTTGTGCACATCGCTGAGAAAACGCACCTCAACGTCATGTCTGCGGGTGGACAAGCTTCACGGCAGGAGGAGCTCAGCTCCGGGGGCGAGCTGGGCCTGGAGGTGCCCTCCGAGGGGACCGCCGTGCCCATGGAGAATGGCAGTGCCCGGCTAGGGCTGGAGAGCGGTGCCCTGTCCAGCCCCCCTGGGGACACTCCCTTGGAGGTGGCCATGGACTCACTGCCCAATGGCCCAGCCCCTGCCGAAGGGCCAGCCTCGGTGTCCCCGCTGGAACCAGGCCCTGAAAAACTGGCCGTCAGCTCTCCGAGCCACCGCGCCATGCCAGGCCCTCGCCCGAGGAGCCGCATCCCTGTCCTGCTGTCTGAGGAGGACACGGGCTCTGAGCCGTCGGGGTCACTGTCAGCCAAAGAGCGGTGGGGCAAGAGGGCGAGGCCTCAGCAGGACCTGGCCAGGCTGGTGATGGAGAAGAGGCAGGGCCGCCTGCTCCTGCGGCTGGCCTCCGGGGCCTCGTCCTCCTCCAGCGAGGAGCAGCGCCATGCCTCGGAGACGCTCTCAGGCACTGGCTCCGAGGAGGACACGCCTGCCTCCGAGCCCACGGTGCCCAGGAAGGCTGGCCGGGCGGCTGCCCCCGGGAGCCGGATTCCCCGCCCCATCAGCATGCCCACGCCCGCCTCAGCCCAGCGGTCCCCCGGCAGACCCCATGGTGTGACCCCAGCACCCGACACAGCCATCACCAGCAGGTGAGAAGCCACTGCCGGCCCGAGGGTGGGCAGAGGGTGACCACAGAAGGCCGCCGCCAGCAGGGGCTTTCCCAGAGCCAAGGTCAGGAAGGGCTCTCAGTACACGGCTTGTCCACCACCTGCCCCTGGGTTCAAGGGAGCAGCTGCAGTGGGCGTGTCTGGATGCCAGGGAGGCCAGGCGTGGGGGTGATGGCTGGGGGGGGGGGGCACACACCACCTCTAGTGTGTCCTGTGAAGCCAAAGGATAAAGCCCAGACTAGTCGGGAGAAAACGTTATTCATATGAATATAAACATGGATATATTAGAGAGGACTGCATGTGAAATCCACGGGAACTTGAAAGGCGACACAGACACTGAAGAAAGCTCGCGGCAAGCTCTTCCAGTAGCAGCCTGTGTGGCCCCGAGAGGTTCCGCCCTGGACGATTCCTCAGCCAGCTCTGAGGAGGCAGGACTCTAGGGCTCAGTGCCCAGGGAGATTCTGAAAATGTCTTTTCTTGTTTCTTTGCCCTCTTCTTTTCTCCTGTCTTCTGCCCTCCCCACCTCCCACAGGCTCCAGCTGCAGAAGCCCTCAGGGTCAGCCACTGCTGCTGATCTCCGCCCCAAACAGCCCCCTGGCCGAGGCCTGGGCCCAGGACGAGCCCGAGCCAGCACCAGGCCCCCCGCACCGCGAAGCCCAGGCCTCCCCACGGCCGCCCTGCGCAACCCCAGCGCGTCCCCACGGAGCCAGTCCTTGTCCCGCAAAGAGAGCCCCTCCCCCTCACACCAGGCCCGGCCTGCGGCCCCCGCACCCCGGGGCGCCCCGCAGGCCCGGGTCCAACCTGACGGCACCCCCTCCTCAGAGGGGGCCAAGAAAGGACCCAAAGGGAGACTCCAGACTCAGCGCGCAGCAACCAAAGGCCGGGCGGGCGCCGCGGAGGGCCGGGCCGGGGCCAGATAATGACGCGCGCGGCTCTCCACGGCTCCCGCCCCGTCACCGCGGCCCCTACCCGCAGCCGGACACACTGAACAGCTCCCAGCACAGCCTTACGCGCCTGAGCGCGCCCCCCGCGGCCCCAGCTTCCAGCCTGCACGGCCCGGCCCGCAGCGGGCGCCGCGCCTCCCCCAGCCGACCCGCTCACACCCGCCCCTGCCGCCCGTCAGGGGCGCGGGCTCGCCGTCCGCCCCGGAAGCCTCAGCCGCTCTCCTCCGAGGGCCCCGCTGATGGCGACGCCCCGCTTACCACCAGGCCTCTGACGCGCTCCACGCCCCACCCCGTCTGCTTACACCTCCTACCGCGCCTTCCCTGCTCCGGACCCCTTCCGGCCAAGTGCCCCTCCCCCCTTGACTGAAAGCCGCCCTCGAATTCAGGAAGTGGGGGCCAATCCTACAGTTTCCTGGGGAATTCTGGGAGTGGGGGCCCATCCCACAGTTTCCTGGGAAAGACCTCTTCTCAGTGGCCAGGCCGGGTTGGGGAGGTGGGACCTTGGGGCCACGCGTCTACTCAGGTGAGAGGGGCTGGTGTAACCTGCCCCAAAGTCAACTCCATCCTAGACACCCCTGTGGGAGGCAGTGGGCAGCTGATGGGGGTGTTCCCTGCACCTCTAAGGTGCAAAGACCCCCTCTCCCTACAGTTGGGTTGGGTCTCAATGGGAACCTTAGAGTGGACCTGCTTTCTGAGCAAGTGTTTCTCAGTGGGAAGATGGGGGAGGGGGGACACTAAAAAAAAAAGTTTTCACCCATCCCTGCCCCCTCCCCCCATCTAGTGCTCAGGACCTGTCACCATCAAGAATCATCTAACTTCAATCCTGACCGCGGTTTCAGCCAGCTCCCTCCTCTCCTGGGTTCAGTGGAGGTAGAGAGTGGCTGCTCATCTCTCCCTGGCCCTTTTGAGGTTCAGGGACTCAGTGCTGGCCAAGTCACCCTCCCTGACCCCCTGGCTGTGGGGAGTGGGCTGGATCACACCATGGTCTCTCCCCCCGTGGGCAGAGAGCAGCAACAGGCAGACAGACAGCGGCCCCTGGGCTCCAGGCAAAAAGGCCCTTCTAACTCCCAGATTGTATGCTTGCGTGCTGGGTCCAGCCCTGCCCCCCACCCCCAGCTCACCTGTCAGCTTGTCCCTTCTTGCCCTAACGCCAAGCCATGCAGCTGAGCTGTCCCTGTGGGGGTTGAGCCCTGTGCTGCTCCATGAATGGACATGGGGCCTCCTCCTGGGTCTGGTCCTTCCTAGCTCATCCCCGTTCGCCGCGAGCCTCAACATACTATGTCTGGGCCAAGTAGTACACTGGCTGCAGAAGGGACAGCCAACCCTGCCTTTCTGGGACAGGTCCCCTGCAGGCCTCCTCCATCCTTGGCTCCCACAGCCTCTGCCCCCTGCCGGGCCCTTCTGCTCTCCATGGGTCATGCAGAGCAAGGCAAGGTAACCAGGGGAAGAGGAAGCAAGGCCCCAGCATGAGCCAGTGGTCTGGCAGCTTCCAGCCACCATCTCTTAGAAGGATGCCCACAAAGAAGTTGCCCCAGGAGCAGGAGCACCTGGTGGTGCCAGCTGCAGCCCCTCATGGAGGGCCAGTGGGCTCGGGCAGCCGCTTCCATTACAAGGCGATGTTTTCTCTACAGACCAGCCTAGGGTAGGACTCCAAGGTGGACAGCCTTTGAGGTCCACCCCACGCTGATGCAGAAGTTCCCAGAACACTCAGGAAACCTCTCTGGACAGAGTTCTCTTTGTCCACCCGAGACCCTCACAAGGCCTCGACTGCCCTCTGGGTCCAAGCAGACTGAGGTGGAGGGGCTGCTCCCTCCCACCTCGAGCTTCTTCGAACGACAATCAGCTCCTGCCAGGTGGGGGCCAGGGCCTGACTCCTGGTCCCCAGGTCCTGGGCCTGCTCCTTGCCACCAACCACACCGTGAATGTAGGGCCCCCAGCCTCACTCCTGCCCCAGGACCAACAAACACCCTGGTTTGGTGTTGGGAGGAAAGGGGGGTGGCCTGAGAGAGCCCCAGGCCTATCTGAACCCCCAGCTTTGCCCAGCACTGGAGCTGGGCAGACACAAAACCCTGTCTGTCCTTTGGGGGCTCCCAACTGACCTCAGGCCTCTGCATCAGTGACCGTCAGTCACCCACCCAGGTTGGGGGAGGAGCTGAGGCGAGTGGGAGGGGAGCTAGAGGACTGATCCTGCTCCTCTTCCCAGGAAGGATCCAGGGCAGACGAAACCACACCTCCTAGTGCCCCCA
This sequence comes from Craseonycteris thonglongyai, assembly GCA_004027555.1. Taxonomy (NCBI): domain Eukaryota; kingdom Metazoa; phylum Chordata; class Mammalia; order Chiroptera; family Craseonycteridae; genus Craseonycteris; species Craseonycteris thonglongyai. Next base: position 59,165 of record PVKE010004633.1, read on the forward strand.
CCCCTAGCTGCCTCTGCCCCCTGTGCACCCACCCCTACACCACAAAGCCCTGGGGGGTTCTGAGCCCTCTGTCACAGCACTGCCCCCCTCCAGCACTTCCCCACCACAACAGCCGGTGTCACTGGCTCAGACACGGGGCTGCTCACCCCGGAAGGCGCCTTCCCTCCCCAGCTGCACACTTCGCACCACGAGGGTGTAGGAGAGGGGTCACGCCCCAGGCACTTGCCCCCCCCCTTCCCAGCCCCTCATGGGGGCCTGGCTTGCCCAGTCTGCTCAGCTCCCGGGACCAGCCCTGGTGGGCATGGGGTGTAGGGCAGGGACTTGCCCTCCCCTTCCCCAGGGAAGCCACCGAAGAATGTTTACATGCCAAACAGAATGTAACACCCTCCCTCACCCTGTCCCAGTCACTGCATGGCCTCTGCCCGCCCTCTCCTCCCCCAGCCCAACACCCTGGAAGCCGCTGTCATGATTAGCTCGGGTCTCAGAAGGGAAGTAGCCATCACACCATTAAAAAGCCTGTGGACCTTTCTTTCTGTTGGCCTGGATTCTTCTTCCTTAGGGGGAGAGGGCAGAGCCCAGGCCCTGGGGCTTGGGGTGGGCAGGAGATAAGAGTGCAGGTTGGTGGGCAAGTGGGGAAGGACTGTCATGGAGACAGACTGTTTCTACAGACAAGGAAACGGATGCTCAGGAAGACACAGGGAACTTGATCAGGGCCACACCCACGAGAAGGGGCTGCCCTGCTGTCTCTGATGGCAAAGCCTGCACTCCCTCGGCTCCCTTGGCTGCTCTCAGGAGCCAGAGACCCTATAAGCCTAGCTTTGTGCAGGGTGGGAGGGAGGAAGACTTTCCTTTGCCCAGAAGCCAAAAGTGAGAGTGTTTGAAGATCAGAGGACATACAGCAGCTTACATACAAGAAAGAACGATGGCCATTATTCTAGCAAAATCATGAAAATCACAAATGAACATAGCCAATGATCCAGCATCTCTACCTCTAGAAAGGTGTCCTATGTATAGGCTTGTGAACTCAAAATTGTGTGTCTAAGTCTTCACTGCAGCATTCTTTGTATAGCTTCACAAAGCTTCGCCTGCAATTCTGAAGCCCACAAAGTTCTGAAAATTGGGAGTTTTTCCATTTGACTGGCACAAACTCAATTTGGTATCAAAACCTGACAAGACCATTTATAGTCTTTATTAATTCCACTTCTCCTACATGTTTGCAGTAGAACTATTGGTGTTTGATTATTGGGTTCTGACTTAGAACCTTGTTACGGCGTCTCATAATGTATGAAGTATGCAGTGAACTGCCCAGACAGTAGACTCTCAGATAACCGGCACCCAGGGGGATTGGTAGATGCCGGATAAATGAAAGCAGACTCTCCTTTAACCAGAACTCAAGTGTGTGTGTAATCTGAATTCTAAAAGTAATCTGATCCCAGTGGTTTGGGTAAGAGACTTGACCTGTAAAAGCAGAAGTTCAGACATAATCTAAATGTCTGTGAGTGGGGGCTGGTGACTAGTGTGGCCACCACTTGATGGATCCCCCATTGTGGGGCACAGTGAAGACTGATGGGCCAGTCTCCAAGAGTAAGAGCAAGTCCCAGAACCATGTGTACGATGTGCTCCTGTTTAAATGAGTTACAGGTCTCCAGTTACTTTGGGGAGGATTGCTGAGGGGAAGGGAGGATTTACTGTATCTATTTGCTACACCTTTTGCATTTTGGACCCTAAGTTGTCACTAGGTGTGAATCTTCCATCCAGTCAATACATAAACAATTTCTGTCCCAGGGCAGGAAATATGAGTATTTATCTTATAAATAAAGCATATGCTATTCTGAAACATGATTTTTATGCCCAACAATATATATCTTAAAATACAGATCCATCTCATTTTTAGTATACTCATAGTGTTCCTGGAAGTGACACCCGACAGAGGATATCAGACGCTCAGACAATTCTTTAGACGAAGATTTAATTAGCTGGTGGAGCACGCAGGGCCAGCAGCACCTAACACGCGCTCCCGTGGGAAAGTTTCTCACGGGTTTTATACATTGTGTCCATGTGACCTGTGTCTAAGATCTTACTCAAGATAGGGAGGGGCGGGGGCGGATCTCAGTAAGAATGTAGGCTAAACCTTGTCAAATCCTGTTTACTCTTTAAGTTTGCGAAGGTCTCTGGGTGGCAGGAGGCTGGTCATTGATTTAGTGACAATCTCCAGGTGGCCTTTTTCTTTTGTTATCTTAAAATTCTAAATTCTTCCCTTCTCATTCCCCCTTTGAGACTCCAGTATTTTTCTTTTTTATGCTGGAGTCTCACATTTTTGTTCTGAATCCTGGGGGATTTTTTGATAGTGGTGGGTAAAGTATACACGGGCTGCAGTTCGTCATTGCACTGTGGCGTCTATCATGTTCCTTAAGTTGTTTATCAGCAGGGGTAATGGGCATGGACCTACCAGGAAGACTCCTAGAAGTAAAACTACAGCTATTAAGGTTTTAGGGGGAGCCGGGATGGCTCAGTGGGTTAAGCGCTCACTTTGCAGCCCTGGGGACCGAGGATCGAATCCCGACCCCGCCCGTGCAGACCCATGTGCTGAACTGGGAGCTCCCCCAGTTCTGTTCTCTGTCTCTGTATCTCTCTCTCTCTCTCTCTCTGTCAAAATAAATAAATAAAAATATATTAAAAAAAAAATAAGGGAAAGCTGGGATGGCTCAGCGGGTAAAGCGCTCGCTTTGAAGCCCCGAGGACCGAGGATCGAATCCCGGCCCCGGCCCATGCGGACCCACATGCTGAGTTGGGGTGTGCCCCCAGTTCAGTTCTTGCCAGGGCCTATGTGGGAGGCTCCTGGCCCAGTTCCTGCCCTGCGCAGCCCTGTGCCCACCTGTGGAGTGAAACTATATGGAAAACTAATGCTGTCAACTAAGGAGACTGCTCTGGGCCCGCCCCCTTCTCTCTGTCTCTCTCTGTCTCTGTTGCTCTCTGTCAAAAATCAATAAAATAAATCTTAAAAAAAAAAAAAAGATTTTAAACCCACCAAAGGCTGAACACTATCCCCCCAAAAGGCTGTTGGGGTTCCATCCGTGCACAAATCGCACGGGCACATGCGCCAGCCTTGTCACGCCCCCACCCCCCAGACCAGGCCCCCAACTGCCCGGCCCGGCCATCCACGCACAGGCAACAGCTGGTGAGACTGAATCTCCTCACATGTCCCTCCTTTGGTTGCCAATGTCCTTCCTTCACCAGAGTCCGATTATAAGGAGCCCCGTGACAAAGTTCCTCAGGCTTCAGCCGTGCGCGGACCAGCCAGCTTTCGGTTTGTGTCTGGAGCAGGGTGGTAGTCCTTCAGCCTCTGCAGGGTGTGTCCTAAGGGCTCTGCCGGGCGGGTGATCACCTTCCATATTTCAGGTCTCCCATCAGCGGCTGCCTTCTTTACCCTGGTGTGGTGCATCCACAGAGTGATACCTGCTACTTTAGAGTTTTGTTTTTTTAACTGATTGTCTTGTTTTACAATTTTCCTAAAGTATAGCTATTGGTAAGAAACAGGCTGAATATCAGCCCAAGTCTAGGGGCTCTATTATCTCTACAATCGAACAGGTTCTAGAAAATAGGTCCAGAGTGAGTAGCTGAGACAGAGTAAATAACTCTACTATTAGTCATAAAATTAAGAGGCTTATTTGCCATGTCAAGGGCCACCCGCATTTTTTATCATTATAGTGGTCTTCTTGGGAGCTGTTGGGCATCTTAGACCCCATCAGTCAACCACAGACATCTGTGGAGGAGTTGGTCCCTGCTCCCTTCAGAACAGGGGACAATCCCCCTTCCAGAGCCTCTTTGTTTTGCACAAGGGCACGGCTGCTTTGGAGGAGCAGGGCCCTCCTTTTTCCAGAGGTCTGGTCTTCTGCACCCAAAGCAGGCTCTTCACATGGTGTTCCTCTTCTGGGGTTGCTGGGGTGGCCCTGAGGTGACTTAGGTTCTGGCCCATCTATTACTGTGACCAAAAGTCTGGCCTTTCTCTGATCTTGTCTCTGGTCTCACTGTTCCCTCTTTCCTAGTTACTAAAGACATTGAAATAAATTTCCTGGCCTTCCTTAAGATTTGAAACTTCTCATTAGGAATGTAATTAACAATGGGCTAGAATAATTGTAATACCCTGCCAGGTGAGGAAAAACATCAAGCCTAATTGAGATAACATAAAACATAGAAAATCATTTTGAGGGGAAAGCCGGGACGGCTCAGCGGGTTGAGCGCTCGCTTTGAGGCCATGAGGACCGAGGATCGAATCCCGGCTCCGGCCCAGGCAGGACCCACGTGCTGAACTGGGGAGTTCCCACAGTTTGGTTCTCTAACTGTCTCTGTCTCTGTCTCTCTCTCTATCTGTCAAAAAGTAAAATAGAAATAACTATGCA
>PVKE010004634.1:0-63458 GCA_004027555.1 Craseonycteris thonglongyai
ATTTTCTGGAGTAGTTTGAGGAGGATGGTAGAATTCATTTGTAAAGCCATCTGGTCCAGGCCTTTTGCCTTTGGGCAATTTTTGGATAATTGTTTCAAGTTCTGTACTGTTGATTGGTCTATTGAGGTTATCCAAATCTTCTTGGTTCAGTTTAGGTAAACTATATGTTTCTAGAAATTTGTCCATTTCCTCTAGGTTGCAAAATTTGTTGGCATAGAGTCTTTCATAATAATCTCTTATGATTGTTTGTATTTCTGCAGCATCAGTTGTAATCTCTCCCCTATGGTCCTGTATTCTGGAAATATGAGATTTTTCTCTTTGTCTTTTGGTGAGCCTAGCCAGTGGTTTGTCGATTTTATTGATTTTTTTCAAAGAACCAGCTCTTTGTGGCGTTAATTTTATCTATTGTTTTTCTATTCTGAATTTCATTAAGTTCTGCTTTAATTTTTATTAATTCTTTTCTTCTGTTGGCTTTGGGGGACCTCTGTTTTTCTTTCTCTAGCTCTCTATAAGATGAGATGTGAGGGTGTTTACTTGTAGTTTTTCTTGTTTCTTGAGATAGCCCTGTAATGATATAAATTTCCCGCTTAATACTGCTGTCACTGTGTCCCAGAAATTTTGGTACATCGTGTTTTCATTGTCATTCATTTTTACAAAGTTTTTAATCTCTTGTTTTATTTTCTCTTTGACCCAGTCACTTTTTAATAGCATGTTGTTCAATCTCCATGTATATGTGGTTCTCTCTGCACTTGATCTTTTGCAATTGATCTCTAGTTTCAACGCTTTGTGGTCTGAGAATGCACTTGGTATGATTTGGGTGCCCTTAAATTTGGTGAGGTTGGATTTAAGTCCCCGGATATGGTCTATCCTTGAAAATGTTCCATGTGCACTAGAGTAAAATGTATAACCCTTTGTTGTAGGATGGAATGACCTGTAAATGTCAATTATGTCCATTTCCTGCAATGTATCATTTAAAACTGCAATTTCCTTACTTATTTTCTGCTTGGATGATTTGTCCAATGTTGTCAAGGGGGTGTTTAAATCCTCTACTATAATTGCATTTTTGTCAAAACCTCCTTTTAGTTCTGTTAGTAGTTGCTCTATAAATTTTGTTGCTTCCTGATTCGGGCATATATATTGATGAGTGTGATGTTTTCTTGTTGTATTGTCCCTTTTATTAAGATGTAATGACCCTTTTATCAAGATGTAATGACCATCTTTATGTCTTATTATTTTTTTTTATCCTGATGTCTTTTTCATCAGAAATCAGTATGGCCACTCCAGCTTTTCTCTGACTGCCATTTGCCTGGAGTATTGTTTTCCATCCTTTTACCCTGAGTCTATGTTTGTCCCTGTGGCTGAGGTGTGTCTCTTATAGGCAGCATATGGTTGGATTTTGTTTTTTAATCCAATCTGCTACCCTGTGCCTCTTTATTGGTGAATTCAGTCCATTTACATTCAGGGTGATGATTGATATATGAAGATGTCCTGTATCCATTTCTTCTTTCCTTTTTATTATTTTGTTGTCCCAACTTTTCTTCATTTATTTTGATTTCTGGATTCAGGCCGAATAGCCTCCTTGAGTATTTCTTGGAGTGCCGGTTTTGAGCTGGAGAATTCCCTCAGCTTCTGTATATCTGTAAAGGCCTTAATTCCTCCTTCATATCTAAAGGTTAATTTTGCTGGATAGTTAATACTTGGCTGGAAATTTCTCTCTTTTAATATTTTGAAGATTGGCTCCACTCCCTTCTGGCTTGCAGAGTTTCAGTTGAAAAGTCTGGTGACAGCCTGGTAGTTTTTTCTTTGAAAGTTATATTTTGTTTTTCCCTGGCAGCATTGAGGATTGTTTCTTTGTCTTTGGTTTTTGTCATCTTTAGAACAATGTGCCTTGGAGAAGATCTGCTAGGGTCTAGGTAGTTAGGGCTCCAGATTTCCTCTTGGATGTGAGGCTGTAATTCTTTCCACAGGTTAGGGAAATTTTCATCCACTATTTGTTTTAGTAGACTCTGAGAAGATTTCATCTCGCTTCCTTCTGGTACCCCTATTATTCTAATATTGTTCTTTCTGATGGAGTCAGAAAGTTCTTGTAGGGCTCTTTCATTTCTCTTGATTTTCCTTTCCCTTTCTTCTTCCCTCTGTAACATATCCATGTTTCTATCTTTGATTTCACTCATCCTTTCCTCTAGCTGGTCAGCCCTGTTTCCTATGCTGGTCAGTTCTTTTTTGAGCTCTCCCATGATGCCTTTTATTTCGAGGAGTTCCTATTGGTTCTGCTCTAGCTTCTCAATTTTATTGGTAAAGTACTCATTTTGCTCAGAAAATTTCTTGTTGAGGTCATTTAACTGTGTCTGGGTACTTTGCCAGCATTGAGTGAGCTCTCTGAATGTCTTGAGTATTGCAGCCCTGAATTCTGTTTCATTTAGATTTGATTCCAAGTACAAGCTTCTTTACTACAGAATGCCCCTGATCTTCTGGAGGAGCTTTGGATTCTGAGGTGTGCACTATGTTTGATGTGGTTCTCTTTGCTTTACACATGAGTATGTTTTCCCACTGGGGTTTGCCTATCAGTTAGGCTTCTCTTTATTTTTTCTTTTGGGCTCAGTTGTGGGAGGAGGAGATTTAGGGAGAGGGTTGGGGGAAGCAGACAGCTTCTGTGCCCTGGGGCACTTCAGGTTGCTGTCTTAGCTGTTAGGAAGCAGGGTGGTGAGGGTGTGGCCAGGGGTGGGGGCATGTGAGTAGGAGCTATGGTGGGCCTGAGACACAATAGCAGATACCTCTTTCAGCAGGGGGGCTGGTGGTTCAGTGCGGGTGGGGTGCAGGAGCTCCGGTCTTTCTCTGCTCTGCTTGGGTGCTTTTCCTTTAATCGCGTCTGTGAGCCTCGTCCTCAGGGCAGTGGCACCGATGGGCTGGGGCTTGGCAGAGGCCCGGTCGGCCACGCAGGAGGGGTCGCAGCTGCTACCTGTTCAGAGGTGCACCAAAAGCCAGGCCATCTATGCCGGCATCGGCACTGCGCTGGCCCGGTCAGCAGCCTAATTGTGTGCACTGGCGGCAGTGCTGCAGTGGCCCAGTGTGCTGGGCGCCAAAAGCCGGTCTCACGTACAGGCAGTGGCGCCGCAAAGCAAAAGCCCTGTGCGCACAGGCCGCAGCTAGGCCCGCAGCCGCTCTATGCCCGCGGCTCTGCTGAGACCTTCGAATTCACTCTAAGCACGTCTAATGCAGCTGTGTCCATTCAAGCCCCAGCCCTCACTCCAAGAGCCCTGTCCTCAGAAGGCGCTCCCTCACAGTCAGTCTCCTCCGTAAATCAGGGGTGCTGAGCTGCTGTGCGCTGGTGCCCTGCTCTCACCCCGCCCACCGGGAAGTGCAGCCGCCCTGCTCCACAGTCCCTGTTCCACTTTAGGCTCTGTGATCTGATTAGGGCACTGCGTGCTGTCCCTTGAGATCGGATGTTAAATTGTGCACAGTCTTGTGGGGCTTCCACGCTCCTTAGGTCTCGACTTCCAGCCCGCCCTCGATCCAGCTCCACTTTGACCGTAGTCCCCCAACCCCCCTTTCGTTTTTGCCAGCCCCGGGCCGCGCTCCGCATCCCTGTCCCTGAACCGCTGCTTCCCTTTTCCTCGCCCACTCTCCCCTTTTTTCTCTAACCTTTGTGTGTTGTTCTGCGTTGTGTGGTTCTCTTAGTTGAGGTTTCTTCTCAGGGTTTCCCCTGTGGATTCCCCTCTGTTCACAAGGCCCTTCCCAGGCAGTTATCGGCGTTCTCCTCTCATGCTGCCATCTTTTTTTTCTTTCACGTTCTGTATTTTGATAGGGGTCTGTATTAAATAGTTGTTTGCATTTGTCATAACTTACTGAATGGCACTAGTCTTTGTGCATTTCACTTTATGAATATTTTGCCTTAAAATTGAGAAGCACCATAAAATATTAAACTGTAGTTAGTGAAATGCATGCTGAAATGTTTAGGGTGAAAAGCAATGATGGCCCAGCTAAGATGGATTAATATATAGATACATGCTTAGATATGTGAATAAGCAAACTATCTAGCCCAGACTGCTATAAAATACCATAGACTGAATGGTTTAAAAATGAATTTATTTTACACAATTTTGGAAGGTGGGAAGTCCCATATCCAGATTCCACCTGATTAGGTTCCTGGTGAAAGACATCTTCCTGGTTTGCAGACACACACCTTCTTGCTATGCCCTCATGTAATAAGAGAAAGAAATCCTCTCTCTTATGTCTCTTCATATAAGGGCACTAATCCCATTCATGATGGCTCCACCCTCATTACTAATTACCTCCCAAAGGCCCCAAATACCGTTACACCGTCAAATAGCATCACTGTGGGGATGGGGCTTCAACATATGAATTTGGGGGAGGATATATACATTCAGTCCATAGCAAAAATGAAGCAACATGAAATAATCAAAGAATCTAGGTGATGAGTATATGGGTGTCCACTGTATAATTATTCAAATCTCCAGTGCATTTGAGAATTTTAGTTATAAAGTACTGGGCAGGAAAAACGGGCCTAAAATAGTTTATCTGCGGCCAGAGGATAAAAATCACACAGGAGTGTTAGCCATGACTAGGGTGGTTAGCATTTCACTGTTTTTTGTTGTTGTTGTTTTTTATTATGACGTTTGAAGGTCCAACTGTATTTCCCTTGGGCAGGATGAACAGGTTACCAAGTAGCTGAACCTGAGGACATCTTCTATAGTATTCCCATAAACCACATCTGTGCCAAGAAAAAGTTTGTGGCTGGACATTTTGCATTTATAACTTTAATCTTTTCTGAACTCATCTGATGGATGGATGGATGGATAGATTTTTTTATATCTCTATTTATTCTATATCTATCTACAGTAGACTCTCAGTAAGTTTCTGCCGGTTGCTTGAGTTCTGGTTAACAGAGGATATACTGTACCTATTTATCACTTCTGTTTTTGGTGAAAATGCCCATGTCATAAGTTGCCATGTTTTTTTTAAATTATACGTGGACTAGGGAAGATGAAATAGGCTGTTTGAAAATTATTGAAACTAGCCTATAGAACCTACCCAGAAACACTATGTAAATGAGGTAGCAACATGAACTAATCTTAGCCCAAATCATATAACGATGTGCCAAATATTATTTGAAGCTCCTTGAAGGTAACACCTCATTTAGTACATGTGGTCAGTGTTCAAAAATAGTGTTGTGATTGCTATTAGGATAGTGCAGGCTAGTTTACAAATTCTGATGGCATGGGATAGTCCCCACATCTGTCCATGGTGGATGATCCAGGTGAAAAAGCAGTTTACAGTGTCTGGTAGATTCTGAAATCCTGACATGCATTTACAAATGCTTTTGAAAAATTTACCACTGAGAATTAGAAACATTTGATTATCTTTTGAATTTGGCTTCATGGGAAAGCAATTCGCTAACAGTTTAGCAGCTCTGTTCTGTTCTTTTCCTGGGCCTGCCACCCAATTACTGCATGGCCTTGACATTTGATTTAACCTCTCTGAATTTCATTTCCTTCCCTATTAAATGATGTTAACAAGCTAATGTTACCAACACAAGTGCTCTGTTAAAAATGTTAGCTTTTCTCTTGGCAGGTTCTATTTCTCTGTCTCCATTTTTGCAATGTCTCCTTTACAGCGTATTACTGCATTGTGTATATTTGTGTATTATACACACATATAATGGTCCTTGTCAAAAACTATCATTAAGCTGTCCCTGCCAATTAAAAACAAGTTCCTCAGCCTCTCAGTATGTTCATGACTAGCCATATGTGATAATGCATCCCAAATGATAATATTATACATACAGCAGCAGCATATTAACCTTGTTAGGCTCTCACAATAGCAGAGAGCAGAGGAAAGAAAAACAAAAAGTAAATTAAGCTGCCTCATGTTTAGAGTGACGAACAAGTGGGATGCAGCCGGTATACTCCATAAATGAAGGTCAGGGACAAAGAGGACTAAACAAACATAGGGTATACCACCTTCTAAAATCCTGGTCCAGTTTTCAGTTACATATAATGAGCATTTATTAATAGCCACTATGTGCTCAGAATTATGGCCAATTCATAAGAAAATCTGCATGTGGCACTAACTTATTGCGCACATATGTGATATTCCTTTACTTAAGTTTATTAATTCTCACAACCAAATCAAAGTGAAAAAATCTGCAAAGCCACAGAAGAAAAAATATAATTACCATGCCATATAAATTATATCTCAACAAAGCTTAAAAAGAAGCAAGAAAGAAATAACTATAAAAAGAGAAACAAAAGCATTTAAAAAGCCCAGTTACCTGCAGAAGAATAACAGTAAGACAGAGCATAGCAAGGGTAAGAACCAGAGGCTCAGGGGAGAAAACCATCAAAATCCTGAGAGGAAAAACACCCTCAACTTAGTATTCTGTTAGTAAAGGAAAATAAAGAAAGGTATTTTCCACAGTTTTAAAGGTTTTATCCCTATTAATTGGTGTATTTTAGGAAGACAGGAATTGGAAGAAATGAAAGACAGAATGAACAAAAAAATGGTGAACATGAAGTAAATATAAGCATATAGACTGCATAAATCAAAAACAGCAACAGTAGGCAAAATGACTAACACTGGGAGTACAACAACAAAATAGAAATAAAATTCTGGGCAGAAATAACATGATGGATGGGAAGGGGAGATGGAAATTAAAGAATTCTAAAGTCCTTACGTTGCTTTAGAGGAGGGCAAAAGTACTGATTACTTTTAGACAGGAAAGCAAATGTACGTGTTAAAATTTTAATCCAACTTTCAAACCAATACAGGGAATAAATTAGAATAAAGAAAATTTAATTCAATCAAAAGCAGGAAAATATATTTAAAAACATGGAAAAATGCAAAATAGAAAGCATAAACCAAAACAATAACAATAAAATATGAGGCAGTGATCATAAAAATGTACAGGGGCTAAAACTATCATATAAAAAATAGATATAACATTAGAGTAATAGTTCTCTTCTTCTCAATCTCTCCTTGTCCCTCCTCCCCACATCCTCTTACATACAGGGTAGTTTATGTTGGGCCCATTAAGCCTTCTAATGCAGAAGAAGAAGAAGAAGAAGAAAAGTAATTAACAACAAATTGTACTTAACTCAGGAATGCAAGAAGGGTGTAACATCAGGGAGATCTGTGGTGCAGTTCACCATATTAAGTGATTTCTGAGAAAACGTGATTTTTCTCACTAGGTTAAGGTGACCAGACGTCCCGCTTTTGGCGGGACAGTCCTGATTTTTAACAATTTGTCCCGCGTCCCATGGCGTTTTAAAAAAAGTCCCAATTTTTGGAAAGAATGCATGACAAGCTAGGGAATGGCAGGAGATAGACCAAATTTTTAATCAAGAACCCCCTCCTCCCTGGTCAATGGTGTCCCGCTTTACCAATGTTAAAATCTGGTCACCTTACACTAGGTGCAAAAGAAGCTTTGGATAAAATGCAGTATCCATGATTTCTAAAAATTGCTCTTTGCAGATGAATAATGAAAGGCATAGTAGTGTAGACGAGACTATGACACAGTAACAAATCCTACAGCCTGAGTGGTTTAACACAGCAAAGGTTTATTTCTCCCTTCACTCTCTTGGAGGCCGTGACTAAGGCACACGGGCTCCTGAGCAAGAGGATAACATATTCCAACGTGACCTCCATTGTTGCCATGAAAGGGGAAGAGGCAGCATGGAAGATGTCTTGCTTGGTAGGAGTGGTTGAATATAGCCCTGATGAAAGGTAATAATGATTTCTTCTCATATTTCATTATTCAGAACTCAGTCACATCACCCAGTCAACTCACGTGTAGTAGGCAGCCTATATCCTTAATTTGATGTTTGATTTGAATCACTGTCACATTATTCACCTGAGAAGGTTTACTGGACCTTTGTTGCTCAAAACTTTATAAAATTTTTCTCTGTCTGCTTAGAGGTCTGGAAACAATCGGCTTTCAGATTTTCCAACCACAAAAAGGTCTGAATTTCTGTACGCTCTCGTTTTCCTCTCCATCTTCCTTGTCCACTGGTCAGTTATTTCCCAAGCTTACCTTATACCTCCCCAAACTCCCCAAAGGAAGCCAGTCATGCTGAATACTCACTGCTAACATTCTGCCCTTCAGTCTGTTTCCCTAATGCTACAAACTTATTAGGCATATGATCTTCCTTCCAAGTTATATAGCAGATGGGGGTTTTACTGTCATGTAAAATGGGTTATAGATCTCTACTGTTCTAGCCTCTGATATTAGTTTCTTCATCACCTGGCACTCAATGTCTAATCTAGTGTTCATGTTGACATTATTATTATTATTATGCTAACATTCCAGGTTACCAATTACTGTATCAGTCAGATTTTGTCAGAAAGTTAGAAAATACACTAGGCATTTTGAGTCAGAGTTGTTTAAGCATGGGAAGTCTGGGGAGGAGAAGTCAGAAAGGCTCTCTTCACAAAATCTGGAAGTTTACAGGCACCACAGGAAAGAAGCCAATGTGGTCTGGGCTCTGCACATGGAAGGGGTGACTCTCATAAGGGTGTTTGTACACTGGTGGCAAAACCTTTATTTTGCAATCTGCTAATGCTTACACACATGCCTACAATTGGGTCTAGATAGTTTTGGCTTCTCTTTTCTTTTAGTTTCCAGTCTCATAAAAGTAGCTTTCATTAGTGTAACTAACTGGGGTCTTACTGGCAAGGAACTTAGGGAAATGTCATTTCAACGATTTATACCCCTTTGGTACAGAAAAAGGCTTAGAAAGGTGGAAATGGTGTTGAACATGAACTAACGTATAGTATAGTAAGAAGGGAACTTGCTTAACATCAATAATGGACATTTTAAGAAAATATATACTATCATTCTTAATCTTGAGTTTCCTTTGAAATCAAGAACAAAATTAAGTTTCCAGTAGCATCATTCTTATTCAACATTAGACTGGGACCTCAAGGCATTTCAGTAGAATAAGAAAAAGAAATAAATATTTAAATCTTGAAGAAGGAAAACTGTCATTATTTGTAGATAAATGTAGTTGTTTACATTTAAAATACAAGACAGTATATGCTTATTAACTAATAAGATGTTTCTTATACAAAATTAACTGTTTTCTAATGCCTTAAGAACAATTAGAAAGTAGAGTTTTAAATCATTACTATTACTATTTATAACAGCAACAAAATATCTATGACATTAAAGGATAACAATAAAATATGAGTAAGAAAATTATGGAAAAAATAAACTTTTCAAAAGACACAGAAGAAAATTAAGTAGTTATACCATGTTCATTGGTGAGAATATTTCATATTGTAAAAACAACAATTTTTTCCAAATTAATTTGTTCATCTAGTACAATCACAGTAGAAAGTTTGGCAGTGTTTTTTGGTGTGTTTTTTCCTTAAAAAAAAAATTAGAACTTGATAAAGCTGATTCCAAAACTTATATGAATGAGCTCATTAAACCAAGCAAGAGCTTAGAATAACTTAAGTTTTTTAAATAAAATGTTGGAGGGATTCTTTCTCTATATATCAAGACATATTATAAAAATAATAATGATATATTTATTATAATAAAATATTGATTGTATAAAATAATGATAATAAATATTATTAGACTTAGGGGAAGACACACAAGTCTGGAACTTGATATATGACAGATGTTGTATTACAAATTAGCTGGGATATAATGGACCATTTAATGACTAATGATTTCCATATAGAAAAATAATTAGATGCTTATCTCACATCACACACACATATTAATTTCAGTAGGATTAAAAATAAAATGTTGTAAGCCAGACAGAGAAAGACAAATAATATATGATCTCACTTATATGTGGAATCTAAAAAAAAGATATTAGATACAATGAACAGATTGATGGCGAGTGGGTAGTGAGGTGAAATCAGTGAAGGTGGTCAAAAGGTATAAACTTCCAGTTGTAAGTTCTGAGGATGTACTGTATAGCATAGTGACTATAGTTAACAATACTGTACTATATGTTTGAAAGGTGCTCAGAGGGTAGATCTTAAAAGTTCTCATCACAAGAAAAATAATTTGTAACTGTGTGGTGGTAGATGACAACTAAACTTGTGACAATTTTTATAATATATACATATATCAAATATATTGTATACTTAAAACTATACAATGTTAGATGTGAATTATATCCCCAAAAGAGGATCAGATATGAAAGACAAGTTCTTAAGGCTTGTAGAAGAAAATAGGGGAGACTCTTGAGTTTGGGTAGAATTTCTTAATTTTATGTATTTATAAATTGTCAACTGAAAAAGAAAACATTGATAAATCTGACTTCACAAAAGGTTAAAACATTTATACTACAAAAGTCACTATAAACAAAGCAAAAGGATAAGCTACAAGCAGGAAGAAGATATTAACAGGAAATATAACAAAGATTTTGTATTTAAATTAACAAGCCACTAATCTACCCGTAGGTGTATAATAGAGTAATTCTCAAATATTGGTACATTGTAAAATACAGAAAAGTGTTCACTGAAATATTTTTAATCCTTACGTATTATAAAATAAATTTTCATGAATTAAAATAATGGATAGGTGAATTGTGGTTTGCTAAAGACTAAACACTGAATTAAAATAATGGATAGGTGAATTGTGGTTTGCTAAACACTGAAACACTAGGTGACTCATGGGTGGGGAGCATATATAGTGAATACACTGGACCAAGGGATAATTCACCTCCTTGGTAGGACAGAGTGGGAGGGCATGAGATTTCATCAAGTTACTTGGTATGACACAAAA
Organism: Craseonycteris thonglongyai; assembly: GCA_004027555.1. Lineage (NCBI taxonomy): Eukaryota > Metazoa > Chordata > Mammalia > Chiroptera > Craseonycteridae > Craseonycteris > Craseonycteris thonglongyai. The sequence continues at coordinate 10,766 of PVKE010004634.1, forward strand.
TTTAAAACTTACGAATGTTTATTTCTGAAAATTTCCATTTAATAGTTTTGGACCATGATAAACCATGGGTAACTAAAACTAGGGAAAACATACCCACAGATAATGGGGGACTACTGTACCGGCATAATTTTTTTGTACCTGTGGTATCTTCCTGTATGGAGAGATGAATGACTGGTAAAGCAGTTGACAGGGATGAGTCAGCAACCAAGACTTTCAAGAAATTGGGACCCATTCAACCTTTTGATGATGGTTTTGAGTTACTAGAAACACTGGAGACTTTCTGAATCATCATCAGAAGATAAAGTATTGCTCTGTGTTGTAACAAGTATTATCAGTTCCAAAGAATTAAAACAGAGCTCAGTGAAGTTGTATATTTACTGATCCCTTTCTCCATCTGTTTGGATTGGTGCTCATCGGGTAGTTGTGGAACCCTAAAAGACTCCAGCCATGATGTCCACTATTCTGCATAGTAGAACATCCTGAAGCCTCTGCTGGGGACGTTAGGAAGCAAGCACATTATTTCCGCTGATAAAGATTCCCTTTTGCGCTATAGAACAATCAGCATTTCCTTTTTTTGGTCTGGTATCCTCAGACTGGATTGTTTATACAATAATTTTTATTTTTGTCATAATTCAGTTTCAGTGATGGAGGCTTGGTAATAAATGGACTTTCTCATAATTAGAAAACAATCTTGTGACAGGATATAGCTTGAAATTGCTCTTTGTGAAAAGAGCAGGTCTTTGTTTGCAAGATTAACTCCATTTCACTGTCATAACTGGCAGCAGAATTGTCAGAGCAGTTTGGTGACTAGATTGAACTTTTTCTAAAGGAATCCTGTAGGGAGCTGCACAGTTGCGGAAATGCAAACTTACTCCCCCATTGTCAGTTTTCTGACAGCTTTCTCTGGAGAGCAGTTTGAAAAGTGGAGAGCCCTGTTTCTGAGACTGAGAAGTGTTTTCCCACCTGAAGTGTAATTTCACACCTTGTGTTTCTCAGCAGATAAGTGCGTAAAATAGCACATCAAACCAGAATAGAAAAAGATCAACATAGAAAGAGAACTGCAGGTTGTAATTTGTTTCCTATCTTACAATGCTCTTGTAGAGAACAGTAAATTACAGAGATCTGAGTTTACACTTTAAAAAAGTTTGACTGGTTGTTAGGTGGGAAAGTGAGCAGTAAACATTAATCAGCTTTCAGCCTGCATTGATCAGAACGTACAGAATGATACATTTGGGAAATAACTTAACATTTAGATAAAAAAAAAAAAGAATAGAACACATATAAATTAGCAGTAAAAATTGTAGTTAAAAATCAAGAAATCTATAAATTAAAATATTTTTAAAAATTTATTTTATTGTTTGAGAGAAGGTGTGTGTATAAGAGAGAGAGAGAGATAAGGGGGAGGTCCCAGAGCAGTCTCCATAGTTGTACATCATTAGTTGTGACATAGTTTCATTCCACACAGGTAGATCTAGGGCTGTGTGGGGCTGGAACTGAACTGGGGGCCTCTTGCATGGGAGCTGAGAACTTTTGCCACCATCCTGGCAGTTACTGGTTGCACCACAGTTCAGCATATGGGTTTGCACAGGCCAGGGCTGGGATTTGAGCCCAGTACCCCACAGTTGCAAGGCAAATGCTCAACTTGCTGATTCAACAATTTTAGCAAAAGTAGTAGACTATGTCAGTAGTTTGGAATTTTCTTTTCTATAAATGACTAAACATATGATACTAGTCACCATTTTATAGCATTCTAGTACAGGGCTTATAAAAGAAGGGGTTGAGTGTCATGATGTCTGTTGGAAAACTGGGCACCAAAAAAAAAAAAAAGAAATTTGAGCTCTCTGGCTAGTCATGAACATTCATTACAAAGTATTCAATATTTCTTAAGTGTCTACCATATGTCAGACCCTGGGACAGGCATTAGGGTACAATGATAGAAAAGGAGAATCCCTGCTTTCTACCATTGTGGAATGGACAGTCTTGCAGACAAGTAAAGAGATGATGATAACATTGGGCAATAAGTACTGAGATAGTTGGAAACTTTTTGATGAAGCTCACAGGAGGGTTACCTGAACCAGTACTAGTGGGGAGGAGAAAGTGGTCAGAAAAGATTCCTGGATAAAGTGATGTTCAAACCAAACTAATGAATAGAGTGTATTGAAGGTAGATATCACTTGGGATATGAGGGCATATACAGCTTGTGCATAAGTGAAAGGGAAAGAGAGCAGGTGGGGTTGGCAGGATGACTGTAGTTCAATATATTAATAGTTGTATTGTAATACGTAAAGGCAACAGTGGTGTGTAATAAGACTAGAAGACAACAGGGCTTGAGTATATAGCCTATACCAAGAAATTTAATTTTATCTTGAGACTAGTGGGAAGTATTCAAGTTTTACTTTTTGCTTAGTGAGAGTGACATGACCAGATATGCATCTGACAGAAATCCCTCTGACTATGTATGAGGAGGGGCAACCCAGTGACTAGAGTGCAGTGAGGAAATGTGCAGGTGAGAGATACCAGTCATCTGAGCTTCTGTTGTACACTGAGAATTCAGTGGCATTGGGGATGGAAAGAAGTACGTGTATTTGGAGCTATTTAGGGGATAGAATCAATAAAACTTGATGATTGATTTGCTGAACTAGGGTGAAGAAGCCAGTCTTGTCAAAAATGTAGTCCTGATGTCTGACTAGTATCAATGATGCTACCATTCACAGAGGTGGGGAACACTGGAACAGCAAGTTTTTAAGAATTGGGGAAGTGTTGAGTGTGAGATATGTGTGAGATGACCATGAGAGAAAATATGGTATTTAGTTGGATCTAGAGCTTAAGACAAAACTCTAGGCCAGAGACATGCCACTGAAGCCAAATTAGGCAGTTGTCATTGAATTGATGCCATAGCCTGAAGAATATATAGTCAGAAGACAAGAGACTCTTTAACTCAGACATAAAATAGTATTTTCACTATGAAAAGAAAAACACACGTAGAGCAAAATGCATATATTTATCTTGTTACATAAATAAAATGTGGTTGAAGAACTGTGCATGTCCACGAACACCATTGAACAAACGCCTGTGCACATATGCACTCCCGAGCAGCTAGTGCTTCTAATGACCATCAGCAAGGTGCCCAATAGTCGGCTGTATAGGGCATTATGCATCTAAAGAGTTTCCTTAACAATTCATGTAAGTTGTGTTAGTAGTCCTATAGCGAGTACTGAGCTAAGGATGTCAATCAGTATAATAAAAAGGTAAAACAATTGCCGCCCCATTGTTTTGTAAAGATTACAACTAGACCAGCAAAATAGAAAGCACTGGTGTTTTTTCATTTCCATTGTTTTTTTTCCTTAGATACATACGGAAAGCTCTTTCTCCTCAATTCTGTGGGTCAAGAGATGTCACGCTGCAAGACTTCCATTCGACGTGGTCAGCCCAATCCTGTCTATAAGGAGATCTTTGTTTTCCAGGTGGCCCTCTTTCAGCTCTCTGATGTCACACTGATGATTTCCATTTATAACAAGCGTACCATGAAGCGTAAAGAGATGATTGGTTGGATTGCGCTGGGCCAAAACAGTAGTGGGGAAGAAGAACAAGACCACTGGGAAGAAATGAAGGAAACCAAAAGCCAGCAGGTCTGCAGATGGCACACCTTGCTCGAATCGTAGGTTTGTCAACAGGCATTTGTATGCTGCATCCTCCCAGGTGGTCTCAGTTGTTGACTAACTCCAATTTAGCATTTGATGGCAGTCTTTTTAAAGACAGACTTTCAAATAGGGATTGAATTCTAACCCCAAGGACATTTTATGTGTCTGTGGGGGTGGGGGTGAGGGAAATTTTTGGGTTTCACAAAGGTTTGATTTGGATTTAAGTATTGTAATTTTGAAAAGTCCTACATATATAGTGAACTATATGGAACATGTTACCATAATAGTTGCAGGCAGCAATAATGAGTTAATTTGTCTTAATATGCTATTGAGGTTTTGTTCAGGCTATGGAATGAAGCTTCTCCTGGTCTCTCTGTTTGCTTGAAGAGTACCCTGAGATTGCAAGGAACTGTGAAATGTTACTATTTGTAACACTTATGTGTACGAATCAGAATTTTCTTAATATGGTGCAAAAAAACTCTAAAATGCAGAAATGAGTCAAATGCTGAGGCTCAAGAAGATTGTAACTGTCACCCATAAGGCCCCCATTTTACATTTTTCTCTTTATGAAACCCACCTCATTTATTTATTTACCTAACAAATAGATGTTCAAAACTTGCACTTATAAAAACAAATTTGTATTAATTAAATACCTTTTTATCTCACTTATATATTGTGGTTTCCTATGAGGTTTGGTTAGATAAATTATTTTAAAGCTAAAAAGCTGCTGTTGAAAGGTAACTTGTCTCCTTTTGAATATGTAAGATTTCAAATTTGTAACTTTCAAGGTTTCTATGCTCCTTTTCTCACCTAATAAATTCGTACAGAATGAAGAGAAAACCAAAAAACCTACTTAAGTCATGGATTTGCTGATTTTTCTGAATCTAGTGTTTTTCCTTTGAGGTCATACTTTTTCTATATACAATTACATATTGAGACATCTATTTTGAATGTATGTGTGCATGTAAACTATATTTTTTATGCGATATTTTCTATCAATAGAGCAGACTAAATTGTAAACAATGGGTCTCTAAAAATGTTGATTTGATTGCCTCTTAGAAATGAATATAATACCTATGGATAAAGAAACATTTTCAACTTGTATTGAATGACACGAATTTTTCTCAAAGCATTTGATTGTCATTTTTCATGGCATTTGTAGCAACATAATATTAGTCACTGCTTGCATTCCGGGCATCTGCCCTCCAGAACAGTGATGTTGTATGGTTATGAGCATGAAATTTCACTTCTGACTGGCTTTTACATATGTGTGCTGTGCTTGTTTATTTTTTATTAGATCTGAGCCCTTAATCTCAATTATTTTAAATTGAAAGTGATTAAAAAAAAAAAGGGGGGGGAAGGAACCTCTGTACATGTAACACTGTACCCTTTGTAAAGCTTTTCTGAGCCAGTGCTTGGTCACTTATTTTTAGCTTTTATGTTCCATTGCTGACTTTTTGCTGTCTGTGGGAAGAATGAAAGCTAGTGATGGATGTATACAGTTAAAAACACATAACTCCTCCTCAGATGTACATTTTGACAGATTGTAAATGTAGGCTGTAGCACTTGAAGATCAGATTTATGCCTTAAAGCCTGTAATTGTTGTCCTGACAAGACCAGACTAGGGCATCGGATAACCCTGTAGGTACTATGATGTCAAGTTTCAACTTTTGAAAGAAGGGATTTCATATGGAATAATCAGAATTTGCTAAAAAAGATTAATATGTTAATTTCTTTTTAGATCATGGGTGTTTCATATATAATACTGCTCAGTTATTGAGAATGAGTAATAAAACAGACTCATTTGGGTATTTAGTTTATCTTTCTTTGGAAGAGCTCAAAGTGCTTTTCCAACATTAGATCCATTAACTGCTGAGTGGTCTCTGCAGTGTGGCTGTGTCATCCAGCAGAACTGAGTGCAATTGATTAAGTAGCGGCACAAAGAATTGGCTTTTCACATGCCTTACTCTCTATGCGCTTGTGTTTAAAGGCGAGTGGAGCAGCCTTGTTGCGCTTTCCTTTATGCAGTCACATAAAAGCGGCATTCACTGTAAAATTTACATTTGAAAAAATCTGTATGTATTATACAGACAGTCCTGGATTTCTTAGCCCCTCACACTTTCCTGCTTTATGGTTGCTGCATCCCTTATATTTTGGTACCTAACAGTCACTGATACTTCATTTTCTGCTGCCTTGACCCAAACATTTTTAAGGTTTTCATGGTGTAATGAAGATATATTTGTGTGTTTGATCTGCTTTCCAGTAGTCTGCTTATGATACATTACAGGAATGTGCAGCATTTTAAGAGGAGGGATGCCTGAAAAGCATTTTTTAATTTTTATAATTTTACTGTGTTGGTGCTAATCACCATGTGGGATGTATGTACATCTGGACTAGACAGTAACATTCACCCTAAAGCTGAATGTATAAATATAAAATGCTAATGACAAGATACATTAAAATATGAGGCAGAATTTTTTTCTTTTTACATTGATTTGAAATTCTGGTTTAGTAAGATATTTTGATTTTGTGAGATTAAACTCTCCTATTTTTCTTGGCAAAGTCTAAACACAATGCATTTAGCATGTTTTTCACTCGAGCTTTTATATCTGCATTTGCCTTTCAAAAGAGTCATGAAAGATAATTAGTTGGTTCTGCAGGAAAAAAAGCTGTTTTTACATATTCTATCTATCTCATAATTGATATCTCCCAGGGACATTTGAAATTGAGGAAGCAGCAGTATTGGTTGGATAGGTAGTTCTCTCCACGATTTTTCCTAAAGAGGTGCTTTTTGAATGATATTGTTGAGAGTAAATGATGCACTAGGTTTATAGAAAATGGTTTTCTAATGTGCCTTCTTTCAGAGCATGAGTTTATACTGAATCATGAAGTGCTGGTTTCACCCATTACGGTGGCTCTCGTGCTCCCTGCTCCCCTTTGACTGTTGAATTTTTAAATGGGCCATTCAGCAGGCAGCTGAGCACCTGCTCTCACTTTGTATCCTTTCCTGGCGCCCAGTGTGATGTGCAGTTGTTTTGGACCCTGTTTTTTCTGATGTTGCATAACCATGAAGGAGGGTCTTGCCTTCCTAACAGAAGTACTTTTAATGCCTTTAAATGTATTATATTCAGCATTCCACCTGCACAGAATTTAAGGAAGAATTCTTATCATGATTTCAAGGGAAAAAAGAGCATATGGTACTGTATCATCATTTACTTCGGGCACTGTTCACTGCGTTCCGCCTTCAAAGACAATAATGGATTAACCTCAAAAGTTGATATTCTTTGAAGTGTTAGGTGCTACAGGTGGGCTCACACATTATTTTACAAATTGTTGACATCTCTCAGTCAGTAAGTGTGCTTATGTCCTAGCTGTACTAGGTGGTCTTATCTGAGAATCAAAACCCTTTGCTTTTCAAGCAGACTATTATTTAAGTTGAAATTACCACCAGGTAGCCAATGAATTGATTAAATGGATGGTTCAGTGTGGACATTGAATTGTGAGTGTCCCAAAACCTTGGCTATCCTTTGTAGCAGAAGACTTATACCTGAAAATATGATCAGTGAATAGGGAAACATTATTTGTAGGTGACATAAAACCAAATGGAGGCATATTCTGTAATGCAAAAGAGACAACTAGAAAACACTTCTCTTAACTTTGAGGAAACTGGCTAAAGAACATTCCATTCTATTTGATCCACAGAAAAAGCTGATGATAGGTAGTCCTAAAATGGCAAAAGTATTTTTATTGTCCTAAAAAATCATTTGTTCCAAAGAAAAAAAGCAAAGCAAATTGTAAAAAACATCATATAGCATGTGTATATAAGAATTAAAGAATAAATACACATGTTGGATGCCTACAGCATTAATAATCATATTCAAGAAGAGAAAATGAATAATATAAAAGATATTTCAGGCCAACTCGCTATAATTTTTTTTTTCCTTTCACAATGTGTGGAATTCTTGGAAACACTTAAAGACAAAGAAAATGAGGCTGGTCTGACACAGCTCAGAGAAGCTGCCACAGGCTGTGGTCTTAGCCTTGGTGTGGATGGAACTCGGCTAACAGTATGGCCTTAAGAGAATTACTTATCTAGCCTGTATCTCTGTTTCCTCAACAGGGAAATGGAAATATTGCCTACCTCATAAGGTATTTTACAAGTTTTTATTGAAATAGCATAGAGCCTGCCATATTGTAAGCATTTAATAATTCCTCCTCACAGTCATGCTTAAAAAAGAAACAAAAGAAACAAAACAAAACAAAAATGATATTTAAGATGTGTTTCTCTTTCTAGTGAAAGTAATAGTAACAACAGAGGAAAAATTGCATAGATCAATAGATTTGGGAAATCTATTCTGATAGACTAGAGAAAAGTTATCAACAATTTTCAGATACTTTAAAAATGGTAGGGTCATTGTGCTAGTCTTAATTGGTAAGAAGAGAAGTCTTATTTGTGCAACCTAAACAGAGAGAAGCCTGGTTTGTTGAGGAAATTAGTCTTAATAAATCCCCAATGAGGTATAATAACCATTACCCTCTTAATTTGGAGGAGATGCAAAGACTTGGTGCTTATATGCACATCTTAACAAATCACACACAGGGTCCCTCCTCATCCCCACCTTTTCTCTGCTATTCATACATGGACAGAGCACCTTGTCTCATCAAGAGAGTCAGTGAAGAGGGAAACTTGAATACGTATTTCAACCTTGATCTGAAAAACTAAGATAAATAGTGAGGCAGTAAACTGACATTCTTCTTAAAATAGAAAACACTTATTTTTTTTATTGTTAAATGTATTGGGGTGACATTGGTCAGCAAAGTTACATAGGTTTTAGGTGTATAATTCCACAATACATCATCTATGTGACACCACTATTTTTTTTTTTTTGGCCTATATTGTATATCTATGTTATATCCACATAGGGAAAAATTTTGATTTAATAATGTAACAATCAAAACTTACCGAAGTGTTTAACAAGATAGTTCAATTCGGGGGAAGCTGGAATGGCTCAGCAGTTTAAGTGCTCACTTTGTAGCCTCAGGGACTGAGGATTGAATACTGGCTTCAGCCTGTGTGGACCCATATGCTGAATTAGGGTATGCTTCCCATGCGGGATGCCCCAAGTTTGGTTCTCACCACTGCCCCTGCCTCTGGTTTGGCCCCTGGCTCGAGGGGGTGTGCCTCCCATGCGGGAGGCTCCTCAGCCCAGTTCCTGCCCTGCATGGCCCCCGGCCACCTGTGGAACAAAACCACATGATGACATATAACTATGGAGACTGCTCTGGGCCCTCCCCCCTTGCTCTGTCTCTCTCTGTCTCTGTCAAAAACAAAGTCTTTTTTAAAAAAGGAAGTTCTATTCGGGGCCAGTTATTTATTAGTGTTTTCCTTAAGAGATCTTAATGAAATGAATTCTATCAGATTTGATTGATATGAACTCCTTCTTGGAAAGTTTTAAGAGTGACAAATTGATGTAATGGAAAGCATGGTCAGTTGTTCTTAAGTGTTCAAACCTTGATTGTGAAGAAGAATTTTCTGAGAATATAGAAAACCTTTGTGGATATTTTATCTGAAGAAGTGGTCAGAGACAAACAAGTTTAGTGTAATCAGGTGCCATGGGCCAGTAATGTGGTTTAAACTAAGCATGACTCTGGAACGAGGAAGTCTGAGGCTATCTTCCCAATATTGCCAAATTGCCAATGTGCGGACTCAAGTTCTAGGTTTCCCAATTCAGGGGAAACATAAAGACGTTGGACAAGAATCACTTAGCTGAATGGGTTTTAGTTAGGAGTAGTTCAGCATGTGAGGAAGTTAAAGGGGTTGGGTGGGAGTTGAGAAGGCTGTGGAGTTGACTTCTAGAAACAGCTGTCCAGGATGTAATGAGTTCTTACCAAGAAGACAACACACTGTTCTTGACCATGTGGACAGACTCGGAGCTTTCACGTAAATTCGATATAAGGAGAATTAGGTGAAGGTTGTTTTGAATTCACTAAAAACGTGGTCATTGGATTTCCTTGTATTCAGCACTGTGCTCTTTAGGATAGCACAGGACTTAACATCTTTTTGGTGGGCTGTAACAATACATGGCAGCATTAAACATCATAATAAATCCAGCAGTGCTTACCAACATACAATTGTTCAGTTAGTCTAACCATGTGCCATAAAAAGTAGAGACCCTGGTTATGGGTTATTGGGAAAAGGTAAAATACATTGATTGAATTTATTGGTGAAAATATCTAGGAAGCCTGGGACTTGCAGTGGCTCTTGGTCACATTAGAAAGGGAATTGCCAAGGGAGGTCACAGAATCATCACCTTTGGGAGTCTTTTAAAATAGAAACATCTACCTGAGCTGTGGGTTCTGTCTAAAGAGGAATGGGAAGGCACTCAGGAAGCTATCCTTTATAAAGTTACCTGTAAAGTCTAATATTTTATATGTAGTCTCCAAACAGAATCAACAATTACAGCACTCTAGGCCTGTCCTTTTTCCCTTTGGGCATTTTTCCACATTGATTTTTCTCTGGGGAGTTGCTGTCTGGGTTTTTGTTAGATGACTAGAGGGGCATACAGGGTCAGTGAGTTCCCTCTCCTATGGGGCATTGCCTGTTAGTGTTACCCTTGGGTCACAAAGCATCCAAGATACACAGGCAAGAATCAGTTACATTTGTGGCCACTGTGGAACTTGTGAAACAGTTGGAGGCTTTACAAGACAAAGGAGGTCTGTGGACCTCTTAGAATGAAACCACTACCGAATGATGCCACCTGTTCTCTGTTGCTCATTGCTGCTGCCTTGTGTATCCATGGCAGTTTTACTTCATGTCAATGTTGCCAGTTCCACTTTGGGGAGATGAGAAGGCTGACTTCCCGTTAGTATCACCAGGCTTATGCATTATGTTTGTTGACTTCATTTTCCCCTTAAAGTACCTACTTGCTCATTTTTGTTTCAGTTTATATAAAACATGTTCATTCAAAAGACCTTAGGTGTGTTGTGTCCCAGACTCTGGGCTAGGAGCTGAAGAATAGCAGAAGAGTAAAACTGTTTGAGTTCAACAGTCATTTTTGTTTCTAATTATTCCCTTAAAAAAACCCAAAAATTATATCCTGATAAGAACTCCAGGTAAACAATAAGATCTTTTATTATCCTTTAATTTTTGTGTTAATGTACATTTGTAATGGTCTCTTCCCCCCATCCTCATTGAAAGGGAAAGGATTTAAGGAATGTGAAAGTTACTCTGCCTCTAGTTAAGAAATAAACTTTTTTGTCAGTCTATGCTTCCCTTCAAAACAAATGGATATAACTTGCATCTGAAGGACGCAATGTCGCATTCCATTGCAGTAATGAAGTGAGTTATAGCAGAAAATAGAAGTTGGATATTTAGTATATTTTTCTTTTTGTTATTGAATATCGAATACCCTTTGCAAGGCAGTAAATTAGATCCTTGGAGCTAGGTCTGTACAAACAAATGTGACACAGTTTCTATAAGCTATGTTTTAGTAGTTAAAACTAATTTTAATTTTTGAAAGAGTTAACTGGAGATAGTAGCTGTCAAATAAAGGGGAGACTTGGTGGAAAAAGATCCTGCTTACTTCTTTGTGTCTTTTGATTAAAACTTTTCTTGGATATGATACACAAAACATATTTGGGGCATCCCTACGACATGGGTAAAGTTCAACATGGAGAGGGTCCCTACCGTGCTGGATGAACCAATAATTGCTTTCTGGTCTCAAACAATTTTAATCTTGTCTGAATCCAACTCTTAATGCTTTCAATTTTATAACAGGATACAAATATAGGTGTTTTTCCAATGGATTTATTGCTTGTAATTCTTAACATCACAAAAACTATCGCAAATATCTACTAAACATGATTCAACCATGTAAGTTAAGTCAGAACCTTTAAATCTTTAATGTCCTAAAAATTCTGACTGATGACTTTTTTTTAGTGTTGCCTACTTGATAGACCATAATTAAAAAGTTCACATCTTTATTTGATGAAGATTTTGATGTTTGGGAAAAGATATCAGAAGACTGCCACTAAAAAACGCTAATTGGTGAGGACCATGTACACTAAAAGAATGATATTTTTGTAAGTTATTCTGTATAATATATTTACATTTTTGAAGCATATGTCTCTCTTAAGAGTTTCTTTGTCAAGTTCCTTATAGTTGGCACCTTGAGCAAAGCTTACTAATTTTCCCATATTTTCCTATGATCCATAATAATCTTTATTAGTTCACAGCTACATCCAATTATAATTCAGTCTTTTATTATGCCACCATAATAATTCAGCTACAAATTAAATTTTGTTATGAAATACAAAATTTTTTCTAGAGCTTTAAATTTTATTGCAGATTGTAAGTTGTGAATAAGAAGTATGCAATAAAGTATTGCATACTTTATTGTGACTGAGAAATTTATGTAATATTTATTGGAATAAGATTTGCCCTATACAAAGGGTGCCAAAAAAAATGTATACACATTTTTAAAAAGGAAAAAACTGTATTAAAATAGTAATTCTCAATATATATTGATAACCAAAGATGAGTACAAGTCACATTTGACTTCTGCCATTATAAGAGGTGCTCAAAGTGGTTATGACCAGTGCCCAGACTCTTCTGATATGGCAAACTACTGCTTGAGCAACATTGACCAAATTGTTCACTTGTGTCGCTGTGCATGCCATTTCAATTTATCATGTGTTTCAAACTTATCACGAATGCGTGTATTGTTAAGTGTGTGGAGGTTCTGTTGCATACTCACACCTCCATTACCATTGTACCTCCACAACGTTCTCAAATTTCAAATACCACTTTAAAATTGTCTTCTGTCTCTTGAACAACAACCGTGCTTCCACCATTTTCTTTGACTGTCCTGCCTGTCACGTAGTGATGCTAGCGTTTGTTTGATTAACTCCATCTTCGAAATAAGTCAGACTGAAAGAATCAGGAAATATATGACCTCACTTATAGGTGGAATATAAAACTGAAAGTAACAAAGACACAGAGACCTATGGACACACTCAATAGTTTGGTGATTGCCTGTGGGAAGGGGAGGAGGGGGAAGGGAGAGAGGGAGGGGAGGTGGGAGAGGGCACCAGCATTACAGACACACTCAATAGTTTGGTGGTTTCCTGGAGAGGGGGGGAAGCCAGGGGAGGGAGAGTTGTGTGGGGAGGTGGGAGTGGGCACCGGATATATGGTGGTGGAGGGGGAGCTGATTCTGGGTGGTGGGTACATAATGTGATGCATGGATGATGTGATGTGGACTTGTGCATCTGGAAACTAATTGTTACCAATCAATGTCATGCCATTAAATTTAACAATAAAAAAAAATTTATTTCATTGACCTTTGACAGAGACAGAGAGAGACTGAGACAGAGAGAAACAGAGACAGAGAGACAGACAGAAGAGGGAGGGCCCAGAGCCCTCCATAGTCTTCATAGTTGTACGTCATCTGTTTTCAACATGGTTTTGTTCCACACAGGCGGGCAGAGGCTGTGCAGGGCAGGAACTGGGCTGGGGTCCCCCCGCATGAGCCCCTTGAGCCAGGGGCTGAAGGATGGGGGGGCAAGAACTGAACCGGGGGCCTCCTGCATGGGAAGCACACCCAAGTTCAGCATATGAGTCCATATGGGCTCAGGCCAGGATTAGATCCCTGATCCCTGGGGCTGCAAAGTAAGCACTTAACTCACTGAGCTATCCCAACTTTTTAATTAACTCTTATCTTTTGAGAGGACGTTATATTACACATTGCTACCATTGATTCAATTCAGCTTAAAAAAGCAATACATAGATAGCATCTCTAAAAATGTGTATACTATTTTGGTCAACCCCAGTATTTTCAGGAAAAAGCATGATCTTTTGTGAGTTACTTTTTAGTTAATCAACTTTAATATTTTGAGCAATTTCAGGTTCACAGAGAAATTGAGTGAAAAGTACAGAAAGTTTCTATATATCCCTTATCCCCACACTTACACAACTCCCTTTACTACCAAAGTCCTGTACCAGGACGCATGACTGTACAACATTATAACCCCAAGTCCATATTTTACATTAGTTTTCAATCTTGGTGTTTCACTGCCCTAAAAATTTCTATGCTTTGCCTTTTCATTCCTCCCCACAACGCTTGGCAACCACTGATATTTTTACTGTTTTCATCATTTTGCCTTTTCAGAATGTCATATAGTTGGAATCATATAGTATGCAGTCTTTTCAGATTGGCTTCTTTCATTTAGTAATATGCATTTGTTACTCCATGTCTTTTCATGGCTTGACAGCTCATTTCATTTTAACACTGTAAAATAATATCCCATTGTCTGAATGTATCTGTTCGTTTACTCTCTGTTTTATTGTAGTTCTAGTTGCTATGGTATATTTTCTTAATGTGCATGTTCTCAACATAGGTGCACTAATTAATTTAATTCATCATAAAAGAATGTGTCAAGTTTCAATTTAGAATCAGTTTTACCTATGTGATTGTTTTACATTTGAGGAGAAGATTCATGAAAAATATCACAACTTCCTAATTTATGTTAACTTATCTAAGCCTTTTCTCCTTTTATTGAAATTTAAACAGAGAAAGTCCTGTAGGCTATGAGGATGACATATCCAAATTGAGTGACTATAGTGTTTTTTGTTGTTGAGCAAAGATTTAAATATACGTTGATAAAAAGTGCTATTCATCATCACATTGTTACTGATTCATGATAGAAAACGATCTTCTGTTACTCGTTTACATGACTTTACATGACTGCCAAGAGACAAGAAGCTTTGTAATTGTGCTGTCATGGTCAAACTAACTAAAAGTGGGATGTAAACATCTGGGTCATACAGCAGCTTTGAATTCTGAGTGGCAGGATGACCCATGATAATGGATAAACTGAATGAGCAAGTGGATGGAGGTGCACTGATAACACCGATAATTATGCTGGTTGAACAGGGAGCCCTGACTGACAATATCTGGTGAACACTTGACATTATTTATATTATATGTGTACTGACTGCTCTTGGCTTTGTAGTTGCAGCAACTTGTGGAACTTGGCATTACTGCAGAGATGAAGGTGTAGTTGTGGGAAAATATTAGATTAGATTGAAATTAGTGAGTCCTGTGGCCCAGTATTAAATCTTTCCCTAATGAGCTCTAAAGTGAATGTCAAGCCACAAGTTCTACAAGACTTCATTTTGACATCTATCAGATGGAAATAGTAATGCTCATTTTACTTATTTTCACTGGTTGTTGTAAGAGTGATATTCACTCATTCTTTTATTACTATAACAAACATTCTAAGTACCCACTGGGTAGCATGACAAAGTAATAGATAAGAAAACACTTTGTAGAATTAAGAGGTTTTGAAGACTGTGAGACATTTGATTAGTTTTATTTTAAGGTCAAATCAATCCGTATGTCGATGCCTTAAAGTACTTGACACTTTTAGATCTCTGCCAGTCAGCTTTATTCACAGAATGTGAGTAATTTGACTAAAAGTTAAATTGGAATGGGCTTTAACCATTCTGTCTCTGAGAAGATTAAGTATTAGGGTCTCATTCTTTTGTTTAGACACCCTGACCACAGAATTGCAAATTGGTCTTTTCAGCAGGCTTGCCAATCTTTAAGTTGAACACAGACCTTTCTTTTTTAGAACAATTTAACTTTAAATACAGGGAGATTATTAAGTTGAATAGCATTTTGGTTTTCATAAAATGAAATTTGGATACAGTATTTGGAAAGATGCTTTTGCCACCAAAAACGGTTCTTCAGTCTACGTTATTTTTTATTTAAAGAATCAGACTTCTCCATCTTTCCCCTCCCAAGTGACTTTCCTCGCCCACATAATCATTTTCTTCCTAAGTACTATTTTTTATCTCCCAGAAATAAGTAAAGATAAAAAATGTATTATGAAGGTACATCCCAGATTTCATAGCAATATTTTATGTTCACAGTGCAAGATCGATCTGACTCTCTTTTCTTTTTGGTCTTCATGTATCTGAAACAGTTGTTCACATTCACACATTTATCTTTTACCATATGCATACTATGTACAACTCTGTTGTTTTAAAATATTTTGTTGGTTTTCAGTTATAGCTCAATTTTTGATGGTTATCTTTGAAGAACTTACATTAAAAAATATAAATGTGAGTGATTCATTCATTTTGCACATATGTCTATTTTTGAGAGATTTTACCCTGCATGGAACATATTGTTCCAAACTGGGAGTGTACTTTGTAGTTCTGTTCTACTCACATCAGAGTGCTGGAGGTGTATTAATATTGTAAACCTGTATCTTTTCTATGCTTACTTTAATGAGTTATTTATATGTGCTAGACTTTCCTGAGTTGGTGGTGGTGTTATCATGAATTTCACTTATGGAGACAGTTTAATGTATCAATTGTATAAAATCTGCTCTTCCTTTGGATTTCTAAGTCACCAGAAGGCATTCTTGAGCAAACTTATTGTTCGAGGCCCAACTTAGTTGTAAGATAGGAGCTGCCCCAAGTTTCTCCCATTGCTTCGTAGGCATTTGCAGGCCTGGATGCTATCATATTTCCTCTTCTGAAGTTTTCTAACAGAGAATCCTGGGTGGTCCAGATGTTCAAGAAACAAACAAGTATTTTCTCCTTCAAAGGGTAGAACTCTAATATTAGAGACTTCTTCAGAACATTCCATGTGGGAGTCCTTGTGTTTCTCACAGTATGACTTATTGACTTATGGTGTATGCTTAAGAAGCATGAATGTATCTCTAGCTATTACCAGAACAATCAGATTCAGAATGTAATGATCTTCCCTATTTCTAAAATTATTTGTCTGTGAATAATTAGTGTATAGGAAAAGGTTTAAAAAAATTTGAATTGTTAAACTGAAAAAGTAGAGTACCTTTCAACCTTTTGTAATGTTCAAGCTTTCATAACAATGATTTTAGTATATTACTGTTGAATTGTTAGGCCTTGTGTTTTAATTGGTCAAGTCAGTGAAATATTTAATGGTGATACCTTTGTCTTAGGATCACCCTTTGAAAATTTGTTAGAAAATATAAAATTTTTTACTTGTGATAAAGAATAAGTTCATGATTGGAAGAATTATACTGTTTCTCTTATACAAATAATGCTTAAGGCAGATGTTCAGTCTCACAGTGATGTTGAAAGCATATTTTATGCAGCCTAAAAACTATTTCTATATTAGATATTTAAATGCATGAGGATAAATTCTAATTGCTTTTTGTTTAAAACAGAAACATAGAAGAAGCATTAGCTCCAGTTTGTACAAAATGTCTGCTGCAACTGAACTCATGACAGTTCAAAACTGAAATTCATTTTCAACTTTGTAAAACTGCTGCTACTAGTTTTATCAATAAAGTTTAAGCAGATGGCTTATAAGTATACGTGTGAAAATTTTTTTTTATGTTAAAAAAAGATACAGTTTTGCAGCATCAACATGCAAATTTTATGGGCCTGAATGATATTGCTTATTCTAGTGCATATAGAAACTATTAACTCTAAATCTATACCAACTGCAGACATATATATTAGAACTATAAAGCATTACATACATTATCTATATAGTAATTTATTTTGGTTTTAGGGTGATGTCTTTTATGTGCAACACATATACAAAGTGATATATATCAGCTCAGATGCTAGTTTAAAGTATTGAATTTAAGAATATTGTGTGAGGAGGTATGTCAATGTAAAGGTCACCTGAAATAACTAAATTGCATCTAAAGAGTTTTCTAAGAAGGCAAAGTGGAGGTATTCCTGTATAAAAGTGTAGGTAATTGCTCATCATAGACGCTATTATCCAGAGTCCTCTCCCCTCTATGTATACTCAGTGTTAATAAGTTTACAAGACTCAGATTCAGCAAGCTAGAGGTAGGGAGCAGGGCAATTATGAGTAGATATTCCCATAGTAATAAAAACATGGCTTACGGTCACAAAACAAAACAACAGACAAAAATTCTATAGATGTTTCAGGGAAAATCTATTTTTTAAAAACATTTTTTGCACACTATATTAGTTGAAGTAATTAATGCAACCAACTCTAAATTTCAGGGAGTTAGCATAAGAAAACGTTATTTCTCACTAATCTAAGATGTTCTTGTCCATGCAGCTTTCTTTCTTAGCAGCATCTCTGGGATTGAGGGCCATCTCAGAGTCCTTAAGGAATCTGAAAGAATATATTTCCCTGCAAATGGAAGAGAAAGAAAAGGTAGGAGGATCAAATATATGGTTTAAGGGGCCAGTCTTAGAGGTATCAATCTCCACTGCTATTAAACTCTATTGGGCAGAACTCGTCACATTGTTCCATTTATATTTGAGAAGGCTGGGAATTGTAGTTTGTACAGGAAAATGAATCAGTTGGTGAGACTATTCTAGAAAGTATCTAGCACACATATTTTTCTTTTCTCTTCTCTTCTCTTCTCCTTCCTTCCCTTCCTTTCCTTCCCTTCCCCTCCTTTCCCTTTTCTTTCTTTTCTCTTCTATAAACTATTACAAGTACTGTGGTAGTGGGGATTATTTAAGGAAATCTTGCTAACTGCAGGCATATTGTTGCTTAAATTGTTCCTAACCCATGATGGTAGCTCTAGAACATAAAAGGTTGATTAAGGATTCTACTAGTTTCTCCCTAGTCATCTTATGGGTAGAGGTGAGTAGTGTTGCAAATAAAGATCTTTTGACTTCACATTTCTGGACTGATAACCTGAGCAAGGTTGAACATTTCTATATGTGTATGTGCACTAGTAAATACATACTAGTAAATATGTGACATGTTAAAAACACCAAAACAAATAATATAAAATTATGAACAAAAACAGTTTTGCAGAGGAAACAGATTTTTTCAGTATATTACTCTTAGAGTAGATCCTCTGCAGAACCTAACATTGACAAATGATTGCTGTCTTCTGATGTTCAACACATACTTATCCATCCTTGAATGTTATGCTAATTGACACAGTCATCTATGACTCTGGTCCTTAAATTTTATAGTAGTAATTATAAAATAATGAACTAGCCTGAGTAACATTTTATTGATGAATCAGTTCACATGTTATGTCTCGTAAACATCAGTCTCCCTTTACAGTTTCCCTGGGTTTTCTCCAGGGAAATCCAGAGACATGACTCAAGAGGAAGCTTGGTTGGCAATTCTGAGCGCTGATGAATTTTAATGCACATTCTACTACATAATAAAACATCTAATTCTTTTCAGCAAACAGATAAGGAGTAGGAGTCAGGATTAGCAATACTTCTGTAGTTGTCTCAAGGAGAGACAAAATTCAGTGATGAGAAGATTAAAATTTAGATGAAGTTTAAGGTGGATTGTGTGGAATTTTAATATCTAAAGTTGTTTAGTGAAAGATTTGTTCTAATCACTTAACAAGAGAATTGAAGAATTTATAAAATTAAATCTGCAGACATAAATAGTCCAGTAAATGGTAAACTCTTATACCTGTGTTCTATTTTTGGCTTTGCCACCAAGCATCTCTGTGATCTTGAGATTACCTTGACCTTTCCTCATGTCTTCCAACATCCGTTATTTTACTTGAGGTGGTCCCAGATCAAGAGGGGATTTGACAATTATTTGATGACTTATATCAATAACAGAAAAGAATATATCCTCGTCTATTGATAAAGTAGACTAGAAGTGCTACCCATATTGGTCCAGTTCACTAGCTGCTCCCAAAATACTTTTTTCTCCATAGAGATAGAGCTTGTGATGGTGGAGGCTGCTTTTCACTTGAGGTAGAGGAGTATTTTAAGGAAAGATGAAACAATTCAGCTCAGAGGGCTAATATCTACAGTAGACTCAGTTAGCCAGTGCCCCTGGGAATTGGTAGATGCTGGATAAATATAAATAGATTCCCAGTTAACCAGCAGCTGTGCTGGATAAATGTAGTATTATTTCTTTGATTTTTTTTGCTGGTTGCTTGAGTTCTGGTTAATGGAGAGTCTACTGCACTTTGGAGGACACAGAAGAGAATTAAGAAAATACATAAAGGACTTTTAGGTTATTTCTCAATGCCATTAAAATCCAGGTAACAACCTTTATAAGATGCTTTGAGAGAGGAAAGACATTGTTGTGTCAACACAATGTCTTATTTAGGACAGAAAACAATTTTCTGCATAATAGGCTTTATTTCTCCAATTAATTAACTAAACAGACAGCAACTAGTGGCTGCCCTCATGGCTTATATAAGTCCATTAACAGACAGTTACACAGCTATGGTGTAAACAGGCACATGGAGTCAGGCAGGGTGGCTCCATCCATTCACTTGTTCTCGCTCTTAATTACCTCTGATGTACCAGGCACTGTGATGGAGATGAAGTACTGACAGGGTAGAACAAGCTTAAAACCTGGTGTGCTGAATATTGTAAAGTGGAATCGGTAGGAAGATTTGGGAATGTAAGTGGGAAGCTAATCTAGTCGGTGGGAGGCTGTAAGGGGAAAGAATCACTATGAGGAACTGGTATTTAAGCGGAGACATAGAGGCTGAGTAGGAGTAATCCAGGTGAAAGGGAGGTGCATTAAGAAAGAAGAAACCGCATGTACAAAATACCTGAGCTAAATGAGAACCCCCTCCATTCAAGGAAACTGGAAAAAGTCCAGAGTGATTGGACCTGGAGGAGGAAAGGGGAGCGCCTCAAGTGTTAAGTTGGGACTGGGTGCCTGAGGGAGCAGGGACCCCTGCGATTTAAAGGGCCACTTTGTGTAGCCCCTTCAGCCTTGCAGAATGTCCACCATTCCAGGTGTCCACGTGACACTGCCCAGAAGCCCTGCCCTGGCTCCAAAGACGCTAACTTCATTTTAATTGATTCCCAGCGGCGCTCTCTTCCTTCCAGGCATTGGCCTGACCCTACAGGGAACCAGAGAAGTGATGCATCTCCTTCTTCAATGGGATTCCCCCTCTGGGGATAACTTTTGGCAAAATTTCTCTGCTAGGTTTGTCATTTTCCTGTCCTTAATTTGGCTCACTGACTACCCAAATTTGTCCACTTTGATTTTCTTATCCTCCCCACAAAGGAATTAACAACCCCATTGAGCAACAATAACAACAAAAAGCAATGGTAAAATATCAAAATAGAGTTTGAGTGAGATTTCAGAGATGAAAAAAAAAAATCTTTTGGGTGAATTTATACTAAAGTGTAAATGACTGAAAGATGCCTACCTTTTCCAGTTCATTTTTTTGACCTTTTCTTTTGTGTATTTTTATTTTAAAGAAGTTTGCATATTAGCCAGAGGCTTTAATCAGTCATTGGCTCGAAGCAAAGACTTTCTAACTATAGGAGAGAAATATTTTAGACTACAAAGGACAATTTTCTGGAATCTTTGGCATCATGCCAGGAGTCGGCCACAGACTTCGTTAAAAGGACTTAGATTCTGGTCTGTTTTCCATGGATAAGTTAGTATTTCCCTTTCAAAATCTATCAACCGCTCAAACTTGCAGACACAAACTGGAATACTCTGGGGAGGAGAGTCCCCGAAGGTAGAAGATCTTATGCTCCTCATCCCACATGCCACACCCCAAGTCACAGGCACAGCTCTCTATGCCTTCCCTTGCCAGGGTCCTGCCCAAGGCAAAGAGAATCCCAGTAGAAGTCTGGGTGTCTAAAAAAAACCACTGACCTAGCCCGCTGCTTCCTCAGCCCCCGAAAGCGCTGTCCCGTTTTGGTCTCAAAACCTCGCCCCCACGGGGAACTAGATAGAGCCTACAGCTACGTACCGTAGTGACTGCGCCCCCATCACCTTCACAGACCTGTGGGAACCGGCCAAAGGAAGCCAGGTGCAAGAGTTGCAGTGCTAACCAGCCCGCAGCTCCCCTGCATGCTCTCCTCGACCTAACTTAGGCAAGCACAAGACCCTCCCCTGTTTAGGACCGCTGCCCTTCCTCACTCCTGCTCTCAAACCTCTCCTAGCAGCCCCCGCTCGTGTACCTGACCGACAGTAAAGTTGCTCCTGAGCGGTTGGAGGGGCGTCATCGCCTCCTAGCAACGCTCCTAGCAACCGGGTAACATCTGCTCCCTCTGGTCCAATGCGAGCTGAGAACAGCTGCGCGCCCGCCACACGTTCCGAACCCAGAGCGAGAGGCGCTTCAGAGACTGGGAGGGACGGACCTGCAGGAGCCAGGACTGCTCGTGAGCTGCAGTTGCCGCTGCTACCGCTGTCGCGCCACCTCTGCTGTCGCTGTCAGCGCCTGTCTGGAGAGTGACAGCCCCGAAAAAGCAGAAGGGAGTGCCGAACGCCCTGCCTGTACCGAAACAAGTGCATGTACTCATCCCTGGGCGAGTGGACCCAGCTCGCAAGGTAGGTCTGGACTCCTCCAGCCAGGTGCCTTCCTCGGAGGCTTAGAAATGACTCGTTTCATTCAGGGGGAGGGTGGGGACAAGTTCCGGGATCCCACTCTTCCTCCAGCCATTGAATGTGTCAACGGGTGGTCCCAGAGGATTCTTGGAATTGGTTCTTGAGGATTCCCGTGCCCATGGCTGTTAGGTTTGTCTTCAGAACTTTTCAGCCCTTGTTTTTCCTTTGACTTCTCCGCCTAGTGCGCTAGGAGAGCTGGAAGCAGCAGGCACCCACAGAGAGCCTATGGGTAAGACTAAAAGGGGATAGTGTGGTGTTGACTAATTGAATCAACACGCATGGAGAGCAACATTCTTTTTAGGTCCTGCTCTGGAGAGGGTCCATTTGGCCGGGCGAAGCCATTCAATGTTTCTCAACCTCCTGAAAAGTAACCATAGTAACTCACCTCTCTTTTGATGGGATCCTCCTCATTGGCTGCCTGTCTTCCTTTTGGAAAGCTCATCCCCCTAAATATAGAAGATGATGAGATCTGTAAGCATATATCTATGTAGAAAAGGTGCAATTAAATACGGCCCTTTAAAGAAAAGTACCGTTTGGCTACTTCAAATCTTATGCAAAATAGTGTGTATTCCAGGGTTAGTCTGTTTTGAGTTAACTGCTGAATTGTTACTTAGAAAGAATATTTTCTGAATTATATAAAACCTGGTATTTAAAAGCAAATTAAGTATCTCTGTCTCTGACTTAAAATAAAAAATCAACCTACTGATAATCCCCCCCAAATAAACTCCTAGTAAGTAATGGGTGAGATCAGTTATTCAGTTATTTCCCAATTTATTAGGATAGTTAAGATGCCTCATGTATGAGATTAAATCTGGAGATTAAATTAATTGTGTGTGTTTCAAAGCTTATCTGTTTATTTCTCTGGTCCAGCTCAAACCCACCTCAAACATCTTAGTGTCCTCTTACCATTAATACATGCTTTCTCCTGTTGTGAAAACCAGTTCCAGTCAGGGCCGTCCCAACTGTTTCCCATGTTATTTGTGTCTGTCTCCTTTTTCCAAAATCTCAGGTCACCATTCATGAGCCTGAGGCTGTGAGCAATGCTCACTGTGGGAAGGGGAACTCTCACCTCATTTTCTGAAGCGGCCCTAGAAGTACACTTTTCAGATTGATTCAGCATTACCAGGTAATCACTGGCTTAAAAGCAATTACTGTTTAAATATGTTGCCAGAGACATAAATGCTAACATAGCATTACCATGACTTACAGGATCAATATACGGGGTTGCTGGTATTGATGGTTGCTGGGTAGAAGTCGATAGATGTTGTCTACGGGAAGGACATTTGTGGCTGCACATTTTCCTCTCTGACCCATGTGAATAGGGTGGGCCAAATTACATAGCCTGGCCCCGGGGGCACCGCAAGCGGAAGCCCTGTGACCACGCTGGTGCGTGTCTGAATGAGGGACATGAAGAGCACTCTCGCAGTTGCAAAAGGGGATCGTGGTAATGTTTTAAATTTGATTTGCATTAAAGTCACGATGAGAGAACTTCATGAGTATTAAGCATTTAAACTCCATTTTCAAGGCAGCATACAGTCTTTGAACAATTATTCAGCCCTCCAGCATTGTGTAACTTTCACACATACTGAGATATCCATGTTCCTGTAAATAAGCAGCCTAGCAAATTACAATCAAATTCATGAAAATATACCATGCTGTGTTTCTTCCCTTTTCTTACTTCCCATTGTAAAAATAAATAATTGACAAATTTTATTCAGAAATCTATTTGAAAATTTATTTTGGTCTGGTTGTACAGTGTTTTAAAATTTATTTAAGTATAGTTAGTATATAATATTAATATAGTCTTTATGAAAATCATGAAAATTTAAAAGTACTGGTCTCCATAGTCATTGAAATATTTGTGGTTTAATAATTTTAAGCATTAAAAAGGACCATTTGAACCATCAAAAATGTTGGTTTCAACTAGCCTTAGCACTGCCCACTCTATTTTCTTCCTCCATCATAATTACTATATTTTATGGTGAGAGACAAATCCAAGGAGACCAAAAACATTTACTATCATATGCCATGAGATGTATATAGAGTTCTAGGCATGCTACCAATCTGGGGAAAGTTGGAGTAAAGCAGTCACAAGTATTGATTCATGTGTATGCAATTAGTAATTTATATACATCCTATTTCTTATGTAATATATGTAGAAGTTTAAAATCATTCTGTGCCTGAGTCTGTCCTTTCGTGGAGGTCACTGTCACAATCAAAAGAGGTCAAGTGAAAAAGATTCTTAAATTTTCATTTTGATTCTGTCATGAATGCATAATGTACAGGATATATGTTGTGTACTTTTGATGAACAGATCTGTTTAAAGTCATTCACCAGAAAATTGTATTTTATTTAGTTTTAAATAAAGTAAATCAAATGGTATCATTATAATATAAGCACTTAATCCTTAGAGTCGTTGGTGGATCTTAAGTTACATAAGAAATAAATTATACTAATTGTAGTTAAGGATCTAGTCATTTTTGTCAATGTGAACACCAGCTGTACTTGAACTTATCTTGATTTATAAGGCAGGCGGGGAGAGGGGCGTTACATAGGTCTATAAGGCTTAGGTAAAGCTGAGATCAGGCAGGTTAAAAATGAAACCAAGTCTTAATTTCAGTTTGTCTTCATATACTCGAATTGGAAGTTTTGAAGTGTTTATGATCATTCCATGTTCAGTTTCACGTCGTGTTACTTTCCTGGGATTTAGGAGATGCTCTGAAAGGTGATGAAATGTTGAAAGGGTTGATCAAGATGCTGAAGCACCTTGTCTCTACATTTGGGCTGTATCCTGAGGATTCGTGCCAGCTGGCTTTAGCTGTCAAAACACTGACTTCCAACAATAATTCCAATGCCAAGGCATGACCAATTCACATTGCTCTGTTTGTCAAAGCTATGTGTTTTATAAACCCAGAAAAGGCTAAAGTAAAATTGAACAATTTCAGAAGCAGAGGAGTAAATGGACTGTTACCCTTCAGCACTAAAACTGAGAAAGAGGCACATATACCTTCAGGTTTGGGAGAAGCTGATCCCGTCAAGTTGCCCCATCCCCACACCTTATTTTAAATAAGTTGTCTGTCTAAATAGTGTCAACACATTACTTTAATGTTTCTCCTTTTTAGTCTAATGCAATTATTTATTTTTTTCTGATAAAATTTATACAGACAGGCTAATAACAGCCATCCAGGTTACTGCAAGAATTCTCAGTGGGCTGTGGTAGGAGAACATTAATGAAAAAGCAGTACGGATAGGCTAGTGATCTGATCAGTATTATAACATAGCTTTCTATTTAGAATGTAAAATAGTTGGGTTTTTTTATATTATAATGATAGGAAGTCAAGTCTAAGAAAAAGTCTTTTCTGTGGGTAGAAATACAATTGTCTTCTAAATAACCAACAATGCTTTGAAGGGGAGGAGTGACAGGTATGAAGTTAGAACATCTCTATGGTAGTATATTAGGATATGTATTTTTTTAATGCATATTAAAAGGGAGAATGGGTTAGAAATAGGAAGAAAATTTGGGGATATTGCAAAGATAATCAGGACTCAAGAGCCCAGAGTCTCAGTTCTGTTCCAAAATGCAAGTGTTCTACCACTTTATGGCTTAGTTTTCCTGGTTGTAATATAGAGGATAGACCATTTATTAATAGGTGGAGTGATTGAGCTTGCACAGATTGCAATGTAATGAAGCACCTGTATATTGCTCCTTAGAAGACAGCTACCCTGTGAATGAAGAATATTTCACCTCTAGAGCAACTCCAGGTGGTGACACAAATCAGGTACCATAGAGTAAGGGCAGAGAATCATCCAACCCCAGAGCAAATTCTCATATATCCTTAGTGAGCGAAGTTATTAATGATTAGTTACAGCTTTCCCCCCAAAAAAACTTCTGTAATATCTGGCTAAACGTTTTTGGTAGTTTACCCAAAGTTGGTGGTGGTGTCAAAAGGGAAGATGATGTGGGCAACATTGATCAGGTACCTTTCAAAAGACCACTGCTGGGGAAGCTGGGATGGCTTAGCGAGTTAAGTGCTCACTTTGCAGCCTTGGGGTCTGAGGATCAAATCCCAGCCCTGGCTTGGGGGAACCCATATGCTGAACTGCAGTGTTCTTTCCATGCAGGAAGCCCCTAGTTTGATTCTCACCTCCTGGTTTGGCCCCTGGCTTGAGGGGCATGCCTCCCATGCTGGAGGCCCCCCAGCCTGGTTCCTGCCCTGCACGGCCCCCTGCCTACCTGTGTAGAATGAAATCATGTCAAAAACTGATGATGTGCAACTATGGAGACTGCTCTGGGCCCTCCCCCTTCTCTCTGTCTTAGTCAAAAACAATAAAATAAATCTTAAAACAAAAGACCACTGCTGTCCATATATTAAAAATTATAACCCCCCTCTCTGAGCAACTGACGTATGTATCTCAGGAAATGATAGAATCTCCCTAAACATTATTGTTAAGATATTTCTTTAAACCTATGTCTAGCCATCTGATTGCTTTGCTAATTTTCTTTCTGATTCATTCCCACTTTCTAAAGTGAAAGGTGGAGTTTTCACTTCATCTTCAAAACAAGGAATGTACCTCTGGGGTAGGAGAAATGGTGAATCACAGTTTACCCACAAAAGCTACTGAAATTGGTATTTATTATTTGTGGGGTCATCATAGCAGAAGTTAGGCTTTTGTGTAGTATCCAAGGTAACGTCAATGGTTACATGGCTGGTCATATACCATTTAATGATGTTCTTTGGTTCAAAGGCCATTACCAGTGGAACAAGATAGGCTTATGCAGTTGGGGGTATTTTACTTAATATTCCATGCCTGCATTTGAGGCTCTGCCAACTGTAACTCTTGTAAATCTAGTAACAGACAATGCTCCTGGGCTCTTGAGAAACCCTTCTGACTTGCTGGCTGTTAGTATCCCTGAAAATTCCCAAGATAGTTTTTCAGGAGCTGCAACTTGTTGGTAATTTTAAACTGCCAGGGGAGTCAATCTTGTACTTGGGGTTGATGATAAATTTGAAGAAACAAATTGCCCTATTGATTTGGAGTTAAAAACTGGCACTGAATTCTGCTCCCATAAAGCTTATTTCCCACAAAGGTGCCAGGCAAAGGCTGATGAGGGAAAAGACAGGTAGAATATTGCTAAATATCAACAACATTCAAGGTCCACACAGGGCACAGCGTTATAGCCTTGAATGTCACACCTGTCTACATTCTTGAACACAGTCATACGTGTTTCATGTAACCAGTTCTTCACATTAACGGGAAAACAAATGTTCTACGTATAGCATGGGACTGCTGAGGAGTATATATGTATGATTTCAAAACTGAGATCACTACAATAGTAATATCTAACATTTACTGAGAAGAAACTATGTGCATATTCAACAGACACTATGTGCTTTTAAAACATCAGTTCATTTAATTTACACACAACTCAATGAGTTTGATATTTCATTGATAAGGAAACTCAGACTCTTTGAGGTTAAATAGTTTCCCAAAGTCACTATGCAAATAAATAGTAGAGCTGGGATTTGAATGAGTGCTTGGCACAGCACTAGAATGTCATGCTGAAGTATGTATTTTAAGCCACGCAGCAAGATCGCAGAATGTGGCCAACAGTGACAGATGGTATAGCTTTCTAAACAAAAGTGGTCATAACCCTTAAGAAGGATGTCTGGTAGCTTTGCCATCAACAAAGCCTTGTTTAGATAGGTAGGCCCATATACCTTTTAAGGCCCATGCCAGGCCGACACCATACAAAGGGAAATCAATAAGAGACTGGAAGTGGGAGGCCTATGAATTGTCTATAACATGATCAAAGTTGTGGAGAAGAAAATGAAAACCTTATCAAAATTAAGATAACGTTAAACTCATCACTTTATAGTCTCTCAGGCTTTACACAGACTTGGATAAAGAATGGATTACTGTGACAGGAGTTTTCTTTTATTATTGTCTGTTGTCTCAAAGTGTTTGTAAATTAATTTGCTGATGATCTTTTCTTAATGTACTACCCCTGGGCCATGTACCAAATGAAATCACTTTCGAAATAATAGGGTTTCAGTTGTCTGGAGGCAGAAGCAAAACAATAAGGAAGAGCATTTGAGTAATCATTTATAATTACATCTTAAACATTTATTTAAAGAAATACATATCAATTGTACTGCCAGAACTCTAACGATAGGGATGGTCATTCTGTTCTGTGACTCTGAATTTGTGGCTTATTGAAGTTTTATACTTTGATATATACTGAGGCTAGCACAAATATTTTAGCCATTTTACCTTCAGAGATAAATTTAGGCTCAGCTTAATTCAGTTTTATAAGTTATATGCTGCTCTCAGAGTTTAGGACACAGAATATGAAGAGAAATTCATTTTACTTTTTATTGTCTATTTTGTTAGTTCTATTTGAATAACAGGCTGGGTTGAGTTTGCCTCTTTAGTTGTAGGAGACTGGTTTAAATAGATTTACACATGTTTACTGAATCATAACAGGCAAACTCCTTTGGATATTTGGAGTAACTGTAACTCTTCAAATGACTAGATGTTTCAAAAACAATTTATATTTCCTTCACCCAAAATGTATGAACAGTGGCAATAAATCCAGAAATATTTACTTGGAGCCTTCATAGTATCTGTACTATATTTTTAAATGCGAATGTTTGAAATATTCCTTTGCAGTCTTTTAACTTTCTAATTACAATCTAGTTATCTATGGCAGGCAGAGTGATGGAAAAAGTCTTAGTCAGAGCTCATAGGCCAAGCTGGGATTTGCTCCTGTGAGATAGATCTGTCCCATTGGCACTAACGAGAGCTAGAATTTATTGAGTGCTTACTACATTCTAGACACAGTGCCGGTCACTTTCCATGAATTATTTCAGTGTTCCTATGAGCCAGTATTATTTCTACACCTACTTTACAAATGACATTTGTAAAGAGTTGATGTAATTTTATCAAGGTCACACAACTAAGAAGCAGCAGAGCTGGAATTCAAACCCACTTCCATCTGATGTTAAAACTGACTCTTGGCGTACACCAGACTGTAAACCATTGAAATCCTTTAGGACACAGTTTCCTTGTCTATGAGCTTTGGGGGCTGAACCAGGTGATCAATACACAGATTCCAGGTCTGAATTTTTGAGTTCCAGTTCAGCCAACAAAACAGATGTAGGAATTGAGGTTTACTGTATATTTTAGCATCAAAGTGGCTAAAAACATCCACCAAAATTTGATGCTGAAAACATTGCAAATAGTTAACTGCCTGCAAGAAGGTAATTGTCAAATGGAAGCCAACTGTGAAAGCTTTTCAGCATTTCAACAACCCCTGGTGGTGTATTTTAAGAGTAAAAACTAAGGGGCTGAGTGTTTTACCCATGGAGCTTAGACAAAAATGAAGTTCCCTGAGAATTTGCAGTGGATTCTCAGGGTTTGCTACATTCATAATCTTAGGCTGACTGCTTGAATACAGCCAGACAGAATCTTTGTGAACCTTGGAGACATTTAGTATAATATTTTGGCCTTGATCTCTTAATTAAAAATATCTTCCCCAGAGCACCGCTTGCTTTATTTGACATTTTGTTCTCCAAGCTGCCACCTGCCTTGTATCATTTATTCAAATGTTTTTGTCTATTATCTATCTATCTATCTATCTATCTATCATCTATCATCTATCATCATCATCATCAATCTTTATATAGAGAGATAACTATAGCTATATATACAGACATAAACATATATATGAAAATAATGTTTTGCTTATGGTAAAGTTATTCTCCTCATTTCCAACTCTTCCTTTAGCCTTTATTACACTATAGTAATTCACTGGACCTTGTTAAAAATATCAGTGACTTCTCCAGCTATAACACTAATAATAGCCTTTAATATGAGTCCAGGAATTTATGTTGAAAGGTGACATCATTCTTTGCTATTTAGTTAAAATGCAGCCTGGCTTTGTTGATGCTGCTAAAGCATCCAAAACAACGTAGCCAATGTTGCAATAGCAACAACAAAAATCAATCAAGCCAGTTTCTTGGCATTCTGATGATGAGGTAATCAGTTGATTGGCTGAATGATCTGTTTTCCCCCTTGCTTTTGTAGTGCTACTACCAAGCTGATCTAATGTTTTAACATAGAGGCTCTAAAAATGTAGTCCCCAGGCCTGCAGCATCAGTGGCACATGGAAATTTGTTATAAATTCTCTGCTCCTACGCAAGACCTACTGAATTAGAAACTCTGGGGATGGGACCCAGCAATTTGAGTTTTAAGGAGCTTCCAGAAGGTACTGATGCTCGCTGACATTTGAGGACCACTGTGGCATCAACTAGTTAAACAGTTTAAAAAGAAGTCAGCTACAATAATTGATTGTCGTCACAGAATAACCCAAATCTTCACCTAATTATTTGATTACATCAATTTAAAATACACTTAAGAAAATGCAGTTTACTGAAAAACAGCCCCTGAGAAAACTGGGTTCAACGATGCGTCCGTTGTTTTCAATATAATCACTTTGTTCTCCTTTTGTTCTATCCTTTAGAAATCTTTTTACAACTCTATATAAGCTGAGTTTTGTTTATTCAATCCAAATATTGTATACATATAGGAGCAATTATTGTCTTTGCCGCGATTGTGAGTGAACCTTACACAATCATCTCTTTTTAGGTCAGACACACGGGTGGTTTACAATTTTTATTGTCCTTACAAAACATACTAACTCTAGTTTAAGGTTCTCTAGGGTTTATAATCCACAGTGGCATGGTGCCATTTGGAACGCTATAGGTCTGATTTTGTAACTTTTCCTCCTGGTTTAGGAAAACCGTCCAGCTACAAAAAGCTGTAGGAAGCATCATTATATGGATGCCACTGAGTTAGAGGAAAAACTAGAGAAGCAGGTTCTTGAAGAGCACATCTTTAATATTTGTGATTTAAAAGTTTTAAGACATTACAGGAAAAACATCAGATGTCTTAACCCTAAATTTATTTAACCAACACATGAATAAACTACTCATTTTGTGAATCAAATTATTTCAACACCTGGCAATATTTGAGTGTGTGGATTAAAGGTATAATAAATGATATTTAACGTTTTTTCTGGTCTGGCCCTCTGAGATTAGGACTCAATTTGTATTCTAAATTCAGTGCTTTCACAAGGAAGCTTATCCTTTAGCTTTTGAGGTTGAACTTGCCTCTTTTCTGTAACATGAGCGCCATCTAGAGTATTCACTAGGAACCCCCTTTAAACTAAAACATCTCTTCTGAAAAATCTTTCACACACTGTTCCCTTACGCAAGTCAGAATCCTCAATAGCAATAATATTTTAAAGACGAGAACCAAGATTTTCACTTTCATATATTATATCAAGATCAAGTTGGCTAGTCATTACTTTATTTAAACCTTTTCATTTAGTGGTGATTAACCTCTGTTAAGCCATGTGTTACCAGAATGTTTATACCACGACCATATCATAGGGTTTGTCCATAGACATGCACATTCTTTCTTTTTTTTGGATTTATTTTACTTTTGATAGAGAGACAGAGAGAAGGGGGCAGACCCAGAGCATTCTCTACAGTTGTATGTTATTAGTTTTCGACATAGTTTCATTCCATATAGGTGGGCTCAGGGCCGCCCAGGGTGGGAACCGGGCCTGGGGCCTCCTGCATAGGAAGCACATCCTAGTTCAGCAAATGGGTCCACACAGGCGAGGGCCGGGAATTGGTCTTTGGACCCCAGAGATACAAAGCCAGTGCTCAACCCACTGAACCAGCCAGCATCCCCGAATTATTTCTTGATGATACAATTGGGTCACCAACAATTTTGTACCAATTTGATTAATCCAGCAACATTTAATTTCCTCTATAAATTAGGCAGTTTAAAAGAATGATGAAAACAAACCCCTCTTTTTATTCCATTTTGGAATCAACATCAACTTTGGGTATGTTTTGACATGAAATGGCATGAAATTAAATGGAGGATTGGTAAGTGTTTTATATCTTAGGGGATGCATAGGAAAATAAATATAATTCTGCAGCCTAGAACTTCTATTTTAGGTTTGAATGGCATTTGCTTGCAAACAGGCTTTTCAGTCACTGGAAATTGCCACTGACTACTTTACCATGTTCCTTGTAAACAAAAAGAGAATATTAATTTCTGGGGTCACCGGTTTTTTTTTTTGCAAGTACAATTTATAAAATACTCTTTGCCACAAAAATCTAACTTTTCTTCAATTATTTTATTTTCTATAGCTTATCTGACAAAAGAATTAACACATACATCAACAACGTCGAAAGTAGCCTACTTTAAGAGAAAATATGCAGAAGAAGAAGATTTACATCAAGATTACCATGGGTATTTTCCAAAAGTAAGGGAAAATACTTACTTTATTGTTATTATTTGTTCATTCTTATTAGGCTTTTCAATAGCAAACTGCTCTGATTTCCATATTTCTAAAAAACAGATTTAATGATACATTTGCTTTCCAGCACCTGATAATACCTGAGGACAGGACTTGCATTCTCAAACTGTCCCTGGAGAAGCTGAGGTTTCTTGAAGACCCAGAAACCTACTTGAGAAGGTCTGTGTTAATTAACAATTTGCTGAGGAAGATCCATCTAGAGACGGAGAAAGAGAGCTATGAATACTTTAAAGAAGCTCCATGTTATAAGACTGCTTATTCTGATACAAGAAAACGGCTGAAGTTTATGGTACAGGAATGCTGTTCTCAGTCTCTCTATTACGAAGAGCTGCATTCGTATCATATTGTGCCTTATGCTTCGGAGCATGCCATTTATGGGATGGGCTACACTAGCAGCCACTTGGAGCAAAATTCTCAGTTGCTTATTTATAAAATGAATTAAAGTAACTGTCAAGTCCATTGATACTTTGTTTCTAAATGCCTGAACTGTTTATAGTGAAGATGTTAACATAAGGCACTATTTATCAGTGCACTTGAGATTAAGATACGATGCATGCTGAACTAATTGGAGAGAACCCTGGTTATTACTCAGCAGTCCTTCATATTTTCAAGTCAAATTGGGAATGTGTCCACATATTGTAAAGTGGCAAGTAAGTGCTTTAGAAGAAAAAAAAAATTAAAGATAACTTATGTAGGAAGAGACCTATATCCATATCTTATACAGAGTTGAGCATTTCATACCCCCGTTTTCAAATTCTGCCTCATAGTGGAAAGTAAGTAGAAGTAGCAGATTAAACTGATAAAGTCTTGTCCCTGAGGATTGAGGGTGGAATAAATTTATAGTAAATTTCTGTAAACAATGAGGAGAGGAATAGATTCTTTCTGAAAAACTTTGGCTTGTCAAGCATTGTGCCAAATAACTGTTTGACACCATTCTTTTAGCATTAGTGGCAATTCAAGATGAGGCAGGCGTACTGCAAATTAACTGCTGAATGTAACAACCAGAATACTCTAAACTGTTCCATTTTACTTTTCTTGTCCTTTTTTATGGCTTGATAGATTTTTCTCTTTAAAAGTGAAATTTAATAAAAATAGCCTTTGTGAATGGGCTTATGTCTAAATTCTAGGGGTGGTTAAAATTGTGGTGGGTCTTTAGTTAAAAGTTTAAATTTTATTTATGATGTCCTTTTTATAGGCTGTGACACTCAGGAAAGGGTAGACAGGTAAACTTTGTTTTTAATAGGTTGATAATTAAAAAAATTCTCATCAGCAAAAATTGGCGAGAATAATGGAAATTCTACATGATGTTGTTTCTTAATCTAAGAGTACATTTAAGGATGCCTGGATGAAAATTTGCACTGATTTTTGTATAATAGTCGACCATTCGCGCTATTTGACAAAATGTTTTGAAATGCCTTTGATGGTGAAGTTTAGATACATTCCTATCTTTTGCAACTTGAAAGATAATTATTTAATGAGTTGGATTGATTCCTAAAATTGTTTGAGGCGGTTCATAATGTTCTTTGAGGTTTGAGTGAGATATTTGATTTCAATGTCTGGTGTTATGTCCCATGGTGCATACTTTTAAAGAATTGTTACTAACAGGTAAAACAGATTGGGAAAAATAGGTGCCAAAGGTATATTCAAGAAAATACCAAAGACCCAAGGATGAGTGTCTGAGAGACTATGATAATGGAGATAAAAATCTAAAATAAGAATTGCACAGGACAGAAAAGAACATTGTTAAAAGGTTTTGAAATGATTTGCTTACTAATGTACTTTCAGAGAACTTTATATATGATCATGATAATCAAGGACACTGCTTTAAACAAACACATTATGAGCCGTTAGTGATCGTATGTTTTAGCAAAATTAAATACGGTGATATCGACATTGTATCTTTTCTAGTTGAAAGCCATCTTGTAACTAAGAAGGCCTTTTTCGAATTTTGTTTTTAGTTTTGATTCACTACTTGCTCCCTTTAATGAATCATAGGGGTGATTAACATGGATGCGTTTGGTATAAAAAATATTGGTACTCTAATTAGCATACATTGTTGAAGGCCACAAAGATATAATTGATAAAAGTATCAGGTTTATTTAATTGCTCAATCAAAATGAGGAAAAAATGCATTAAAACAAACTAAAAAAATTACAATCGAGGCCAATTTTTTAAAGACAATTTAATATGAATAGTGAAAGATAGCTTTGAAATACAAATATAAATATTTAAAAATTAATTTAAGAGTAAAAATTTGACACCAAAGTTGAAAAACTTTATTTTACTGCATATAAAATACCTTATTCTCAGAACGCTTCTTTTAAAATGTAGGTTTCTTAAACAATGGGGATAGTAATTGCATAGATTCCAAACATAATAGGATAATTATACTATCATATAATTAAAAAATAGAATTAGCTCTCTAATAGTTTTTCTTTTTTTTTTTTTTTTTCCTGAGAAAAACATTTGGCTTGGTTTAGGACAGTGTCCTTAAGAAAAACATACCAGTGCTAATAGAAGTGAGTCACAAAAATGTCACATATTAAAATTATTTGAGGAGAGAAATGCAAATACTTTGAAATAGAAAAGGGAGGGAATGAAAAGATTACCAAGAAAGTATGAAATTGTAATATTTATTGTATATCTGAAATTTTAAAACAAGAACTCTTGGGCAATGAACCAGTAAGAAATGTAATGTTGGTTTTGTTTGGTGACACAGTTAACCCAGCTGGTTAACTCTGATCTATACATTCACATGTAGAGAAGAAACTATCTTAGAAACCAGCAGAATTTGTGAATATGCTTAAAAAATGTGTTGATTCCAAAACACGTTATTCAAAAAAATATCTTTTAGAATATCTAACTTCCAATAAACAATTCATAGATAAGGAGTTGAGTAAAGTTATCTTGACTTTTAGAAAAATAGCAATGTGTAGTTAAACTATGTAACTTGTCTGAGTTAACCAATAAGATTTCTGTCACTGTTACCATGGCAAAGTGATACATAGGGAGGCCCGCTCTGGGCCTGTTCTGCAGACCCGTCCTACGTGCTCTATTATGAGGGAGGTATAAGGTGGGAGAGCAACTACATTTTTTGAACCTGGACATCCTTACTGTGGTGACAAGAGCCACCCTAGAGTAAGTAAGAAAAAAATGGGAAATCGGAGTTCCTTTAGCAATGTTGATACCTATCTTGTGGGTGCCTAACCAGCTTGAAGGTCTAGTAAAGAAGAAGAAACTTTTAAAATAGAGAAGAGGAAAAATGAAGGGCAGAGAAATAAAAAATAACATGAGTAAGTGGAAGAGAAAGTTGTTTCATGTATGGGAGGTTGCTTGCTTGCTATACTCAATTTTGCTTTTCTATGTCTGCTGTGCATTTAAAACCTTATGTCTTCAAAGTGCTGATTATATTTTTCATTCACCAATGATGCATCAAATTAGATGCTATTCAGTTTATGCATTATTGAAAATGTGGTATTACTATGAAATACCCCGAAGCTCCTGGGTAGATGAAAAAGAGAAATTTAGAAATTAATTATGTTAAGGGAAAGAGCAAATGGCAAGCCCATGTATACGTGGATAAGCACAAACACATGATAAGATTTCAATGTACATCTCTAGATTAATAAATTCAGGGCTAGAGGACTCAAAAATGTAATAGTACAATTTCCACCATTAATTGAGCAACTACTATGAATCAGGCACTGTGCCAGGGTTAAGTATACAGAGTTGAGTGATGCACAGTCTCTTTGCTTAAGCAGTGCACTGATGGGGGAGACACTTGGAGATGTTTGGCTTTGCTTTAAAAGGTAAGAATTCCTTATTGGAAGTAGCACCTGCATTTCTCTTTTTGAAACTATGGTTGGCAAACATATGTCTCCAAAGGCATTTGTAGCAGAGAAGATGCACAGGGAGTAGGGAGGATGTACTGAACCGGATCTCAGAGCAGAAGGAATGTCCATTCTGTTTTTGCAGCATATTTTATAGTTGGAAACGTAATAACAAACCACTGTTGAAAAGGAGAAGCATGGCTGACTTTGGCTCATCTCTGGGGCACAAGAAGTCGTAGGGAAGGTGGGAAGACAAATGCAAATACAGGCCAACTCCTTTGCCCCAGACCTCTGAGGCTTTTACGTTCTTTTACAGGGAATATCTGGTTAATATTAATGTCAAGGAGAGTCTTGGCAGAGAAGCAGAACTGGAAACCACAGCCTGAGAATTGTATATACATATAGTGTGTTCAAGGTTAGAGGGGCAGCATTCTTTAATTTGCCTTGTATTGGTGAATTGCTTAAACGAACCCTGAGCCATTGTAACACCAGCGCCAGGGGCCATCCTCCTTTTCTACCATTGGCTTCCTCTCCGAATCACAGCCAAACATCCCGTCCTTGCAGTGGAAGTTATGGTTCTGATTCTTCACCCCCTCTCTCCCCAGCATTGATACTGATTTGAGCAAAGATACTTGGAGGAAAACAACACTTTGCAGTACAGGTAGAACTTCTTTGGGAAAGGGTTTCCAGAGCGTATTGAACTAGAATCCATCAGTTTCTTTTCTTTTTTTTTAAGATTTATTTTTATTGTTTTTGACAGAGAGAAACAGAGAGAAGGGGGTGGGCCCAGAAGAGTCTCCATAGTTGCACATCATTGATTTTTCCACATAGTTTCATTCCACAGGTGGGCACGGGGCTGCACAGGGCAGGAACTGGGCCGGGGTCTCACCCTGGTGAGGACTGAACTGGGGACACTCCCCAATTCAGCATTGGTCCACGGGCTTCAAAGTGAGTGCTTAACCCACTGAGCTATCCCGGCTTCCCCCCATTAGTTTCTTGATACAATGATTTTTAAAACTGTTGTGCTTAAATAATTGCCTATTAGATTAATCTTTATGTTTCTAGAGTTCAATGTATTGGTTAAACATTGTCTATGTTTTACTAAATAAATTTCTTTAGGTTGGAAACAATATAAGATTGTATATAATTAATTCAAGCAGTTTATGAATATTTATGTAATATATGACATTTTTATTTACATTTTCATATTCTCAAACTTCACTACTCTATATCAGTATGTGACACATTTCAGGTTTTTTGTTTCTTTATTAAGTGGACCTGTGTAAAAATGGTTGTTTCATTCATGGTTGAACATTTTGAACAAAATTTTTCCATTGAAGTAGTTCTATCTGTTCTGAAGGTTTATTTATCGTTGGGTGGATAAAGATATTACATTAGTACTTCTCAAATCTTCTTGTGCTTATAAGTCACAACAGATCTTGTTAAAAATAGATTCCTTTTACTGAACGGTCTGGGATGGGGTCTGAGAGTCTGCATTTCTCAGGTCTCCTTGGTGATATTGGTATTGCCAGTCCACTGACGATACTTTGAGTAGTGAGGCTCTATATCACTTTGAGGATCAAAGTATACATTCAAGCCTATACTCTTACTGCTTTCACAGAATATGTATTCATGTCTGTTTTCTAAAGAATTTAAATGTTGTAAACTGGTTTTCCAAATAGGCCACAAATATAATACTATTCTGTATAGTAAAGTACATAGAAAATAATTTCTCTTATAAATTTTAACTACAAGTGCAAAAAAAAATAAAGGTAACATGAATGTTGTCGTATGCTGTTCTCATCAGTTAGGACACGACATATGATACATTTCTCTCGATTTCCCCCCACCCTCCCTTGATTATACCCAGACAAGGGATCACCCTTTTGGAAAATTGAGGCAAACATGAAAGTTTGTTCACAATTAACAAGAATTTCGCAATTTCTTTCTTGGCCAAATCTGAGAAAATTTTATAAAAACAGTCTACTATATTAAATTCAGACTTGTGTGGCTGCGTGGGCTGAAGTATTTGGTTCACCTGAGTTGAAAAATGGCACCTGGATCTTCAGCTTCTTGTTTTGAACTCTTTCTTGAGCTTTATTCCATGAGAGACCCACCCATTGCTATGGACCTTCTGTTTCTCTTTAGTTGTTGCCATCCCAGTAAAGGGTGGGAAGTTGGTATACATGAGAACGTTGCATAAATTGTCTAATTTGAGCATGCCAAGTGATTTTTGTCAGGCTTGCCTTTGGTCATAAATTGTTGGTATAGCTATTGTGAAACATAGTGTCATAAATTTGTCAAAAACCATTAACCGAAGGGAGAAAAGCAGCAATTTAGTTCTGTGAAAATGCAATCAGATAGCAAGCAGATGGTGTTCTACAACATTTATTGGAAAAATGTGTATTTGTTACATAATCTAAAATATGTCTTTTTAACATTTAAAAACATTTGGGTCCTGCTTTAGAGTTTTTATTGAATTGTTTTTTAAACTAAGAGGAAGAAAGGTAACTGTATTTTAAAACATATTTGACATGTTACTAATAAAATTTTTTTTCTGGTGAAATATAGGTGCCTTTATTAAGTAGGGGGAGGAGGGATCATGAATGTTCTGTAGTTGCTTTAAGTCTCTCAATTCCAGAGGGTCTCTCAATTCCAGAGGTCTCGTTGTAAAGGTATCTGGTAACATTTCTCAACACAAAGTTTGCTTAACTATTTGGAAGATATTCCCAAATTCCTGGCAAATTTTCTTCAATAAAATTGACCCTGAAAGGGTTTTTCGGTAGCATGAGTCAGGAGAACAGGACAGACTCACTTTATGTAGACCTTATTCAAGCATAAGTATAAACCTCAGAGTCAGAGATAAGTTCTCTACCCAGAGAACAGTGGTAGATGTATCCTTTGGTTCTCCGTGGATTTGTTATGTGATGGGAAGGTGGAACACATTAGAACGATAATTCCTTCTCTTTCTAGTAGGAGCTGGTGTTTATCATCAATTTTGCAAAGCAGTGATTGTGAAGTCCCTTATACCTCATTGACTTAATGTGGGGCCTCAATGCCCAAGTATAAGGTATTTCCAAGCAAACATTTTTATATGTGTATCCAGCAAGACAAAGGCTTGATTAAATGGAGTTTTCTTTTTGAGCAACCCGGGAAAAACTAACCTATGTAAATTACAGGGACTTCCATGTATGTGTTAGCAGAAACTTCAAATTGCATAAATGAACACATCTAAGATGGTAAAGAAGCCATCTGGTCTCTTCTAGGAGCCAAAAGGCAACCTTGTATATTATGTAAGTACCTTGGACAGTATGATAAGTGGTGGAAATAAATTGTGTTGTCCAGGTGATTATTAGTTTTCTTTTAATTTATTTTTATTTTTTACAAATAAATGCATTTCTTTCATCTGTGCTCTGTTGTTGAGTCCAAGAGTAAGGGGTTATGCTTTTCTTTCCTATTTGAAGGCTTATGGAATGAACACACACACGTGTGGTCACACACACACCCCAGAAAAACCAGGCTGCAGGTGGCTTGGCCTCTTTATTATTATTCATTATTATTTATTTATGTATGTATTTATTTACTTATTTAGAAGTAAAAGAAAGAACGAGTACCTTAGGGTGCTTCTTTCAGCAAGCCTAAAGTCTACATAAGTATTTCAAGTCATACTGAGAAGCTTGAACATTAGAATTGTTGATTGGTGGTAATGAAGACAACCAGGTTTTAACCTCTGAACGAAAGCCCTCCACAATACAGCAGCATCTTTTGCTGTTCTCATTTCTCATACATTACTTCCTCACCTCATTCTACCCCACCCCTGGCCCAAACCCTCTATTTTTGACCTGATAGCTATCACTGAAATAAATGAATAAGCATGGCAAGCTCTATTGGGACAAATCTTTAGAAAGACTTAGTTAAATCATCACAGTCATTTTTTCATGTTGTGGCAGTTTTCTTGAAATTCTTTGATGTGAGTTCACGGAATTAAATACATTCCACAATGTGAGAGCCATGCCCAAACACTCCCTTATCTGGAATGTATTTTTATGGTTGCTCTATACATTTTTAAATTAGAAATGTTTATTAACAGTGCTATGTGAACACAAGTTATGCTGAATTACGTTACTCCTCTCAAGGTAAAAGAAGATACAGAAATAAACTATGAGTTTATAGGTACAAGTAGAATGTAGCATCAGTTTGACCAATCATAGTCATAGTTTTTCTATAGTTTATGAAAAAGCTAAATATGGACGTTGTATCTGTATGTCCCATGTTTCCTTTTCATCGGTTTATGATATAAAATAGGTTTTAACTTAGTATCAAATCAAAACTACTTCATCTTCACTTGACCTTATTGGTGGGAAGTCCTGTCTTTCTGCTGGGAAAGCCTATCCAAGGTGCTCCAGGGCCACTTCCACTGGTCCCTAGCCAGCTGCAGCCTGTCAGGAGAGAGGGGGACCCCTTATGGTGACTCATCTTGCCACCAGAGGCTGCAGTGGCTCAAGTGTCAATGTGGCGTCACTGTGGAAATCAGGGTTACCCAGGGCTAGGTCTTACTACTTGTGATCACTGAATAGGGAAACTGTCTCCTTACAATGCAACCTTGTCCTGAGTGCCATGTTTCTATAAAACACACATAGACTCAACCCCTTCTTATGTTAAGCTCTCCAGTGAATTTTTTGCCTTTGATACTAAATAATTAAGAGACTTAAATAAACCAGTGATTCTTGTCTCTGTTTTGCTTTCATAGTCAGCTAACTATAAAAACTCTTCACTCTGTTGTAGTTGACAGGCCATTAGGAACTGGAAAAAAAAGGTAAAACACTGTTTCTAGTTTAAATTATGTCCACTTTCCTGGATTCCTACATAATTGAATAGAATTGAATTGGGGCAGTTGGTATTGATGGGGAGAGCTTTCTGCCTGGAGGTAAGAAGCAGTCATGTAGTGGGGAAGTAGAATCATAGAAGTAACCTGGACAATAGGTACAAACACACCAGAAACTTAAACATCAGTTTCCATAATTAGAAGAAAAGAACCTTGGGCTTGTCTTACAAAATGTAGACAATGTTGTTATCTTTTCTTTCTTTGAATTGGCTCTCAGGATGCAAGTGCCTTTCAGACAGATGGCTAAAATGATTGCTACTCTCACTGTGCACTGCCTAATTAATTTATTTTTATTGGTGTTTTTTCATTTGAAGAAATTTTTATATTGCTTTACGTACTATTGGTCCACTGATTTACAAACTTGTGTCTTATTACTCTGGAACAAATACTCAATGATGGTACTGAATATAGTTTCACATCGCCCAGGAAAATTTAGGTAATATCCTTAATCAAAATCAAGATTACAGTATTGAAAAAAATATGCTCCCAGACACAGAAAGGAGATGTACATTTAATATCTGAATTATAATATGATAATACTTCAGTAATGGTTCTAGTCCTATCTCTAACATTCAGCACTTTCCAAAACTACTCTGCTTATAAAACACTCCCAGAAGAATGTGTTGTAGGCTAGGTGTTGACTTTTTCTTTTTAAAGTTTTATTTTATTGTTTTTGGCAGAGAGAGAGAGACACACAGACAGAAGGGGAGAGCCCAGAGCAGTCTCCATAGTCGTACATCATCAGTGTTTGACATGTTTTCCTTCCACACAGGTGGGCGGGGACCATGCAGGGTGGGAACCGGGCCAGGCACCCCCCCCCATGGGAGGCATGCCCCTGAGAGCTGGGGGGGGGGGGCAAACTGGGAGCCTCAGCTATGGGACGCTCACCCCTGTGAGAACCAAACTGGGGCCATACCCCAATTTAGCACATGGTTCCCCACGGGCCAGGGCCAGGACTGGGACTCGATCCTCAGACCCCAGGGCTGCAAAGTGATCACATAACCTGCTGAGCCACCCCAGCTTCCCCTAGGTGTTCACTTTTAATCTTGGCTTCTAAGTTCAAGTTTATAATAAAAATTTATCGCATTAAATACTTTGCCTTTCTTGGCATTTCTTGTTGCCTGAATATGACATGCTATTTAAAAATGTTGATTTTCCATACTTTTACTTACCATCCCTAAAGGATCTCAGAAATTTCCTTCTTTTAGCTAGACATTATCTCTTTCATTAAATGATCTCAGAGTCTTCCGAGTGAATATATTCTCTTTTTCATTTGAGCCCTGAGTTTTTAAACATTGTCTGCCTTGCATTGAATTATTTAACTCTCTCTCTTCTCTTCTAGACTATTTGATCCCTGAACAGAGATAACAAATTTATTTTTATCTTTCTTGAAGTACTTAATTTTCCTTCATTCACCAAGCATATTATGCTGAGTGAGTAAAAATGAAAATAGCTGCCATTTTTGAGAATTTACTACATTCCGGGCACTGCACTAAATGCTTTGTAAATATTTAATGGAATCTTGTCAACCATATGAGCTACATTTTACTATTTCCCAGCTTATAGATGAAGCAACTGAGGCACAGAGAATTTAAGTAACTTCTCCAGTGCCATCTAGCTGGTAAGTGGTAGACCCAAAACGGAATGCCTGTGGTCTGTCTGACTCCTGAGACTTCAACTTGAGAGGTGATATATTTAGACATTAAAAATTTGTTTTCAGAGTCAGACAGACCTTACTCCAAGTCTTATTTCTACGACCTACAGATGTAGGACTTTGGGGAAGTTTCTTTCTAAGCATCTTTAAACTTTGGTTTTCTTTTATCTAAAGTAGGAGAAGTGATTTTGCTTAGCTCTGAGGTTTATTATGTGAATCATATGAGTTAATTTACACATAATGCCTATTACCATGTTCAGCCTAAGATCTACGCTAAAAAATTTTAGCCATGTAAAACAAATAACATTGCAAGATAAAAATTCTAATTTTTTAACTCAATGAAGTAAGTTTTTGTTACTAATTCAGAATTAATGATAAATGTTTATTTTTTCATGAATCCTGGGCTCTCTACTTCTTCCAAAATGGTCCAACATAAAATGGTTCCCAATGAATAATTCTGATGCCACTCATGAGTGTTCTCAAAGTATGTTATTTCTTCTCTGTGAAAGATGCTTTTTTTCTATGACAATGTATAAGTACTAATTATCTGTGCAGTGCCTTCAAAATAAGAGGAGGCCTTCTTTCCTGCCAAGGACACGCTGAAGAAATCTAAGCTATGTGCACATACACACAACAAATGAATTGACAGTAACTGATGGATGCTGGGAGACAAAAAGTAAAGCACAACTATAACATCCCTCATTGTGTATTTTCTAGGCCATGTTCCTGTGTGGTGAGTGATGCCCATAACCACACAGCCACAAATACAGCCTTCTGAAGCACAAAGCTGCCTCCTCACAAAGCACTCCAATCAGAGTGAGACTTTGACTCAACACTTGTGGCCAGAAGCCTGAGTAAGGGCCTTCCCCCAGCTTGGCAGTATT
Organism: Craseonycteris thonglongyai; assembly: GCA_004027555.1. Lineage (NCBI taxonomy): Eukaryota > Metazoa > Chordata > Mammalia > Chiroptera > Craseonycteridae > Craseonycteris > Craseonycteris thonglongyai. Next base: position 54,403 of record PVKE010004634.1, read on the forward strand.
TACAAACACACTCAAGAGCCAGATGGCTATTGGTCTGATTCATAGGAATGGGGTACGGTCACCAATGATGTTTCCAATTTTTAATTCCCACTCTGGTAGTTTATCTTGAGAGGAGGTAAACATAGCTAGGCTGGTTGACACTAAATCAGGTCTTCAAAGCTATGTGTTTGAAAGTAAGTACATTATTCAGAGGTTGCAGTTTGGACTAGTTATAGAAGACTTTCTTCTATAGCCATTAGAATCATGGATTTGTTGCACATGATAGCCAAATGTAAACTTGGAGGCCATTTTGCTTGGCTTTCTCATTTTATAGGGAGAACAGAACTCAAGAGGTTAAATGATTCATGACTAAAATCAGATTTGAATCCAGAAATGTTATTAACTCTTCACCAAATATGAACATTTTTCACAATTATCATACTCTATTATGCAGTTATCTCAGTAGTCTTATAACATCATCATCAACAAATGCTTGAGAATTTAAGGATTATACTTCAATATTAATAATGCTTTACAGCCCTGTTACTTTTTACTGTAACCAATGTTTTTTGTCTTTTTTCTATACTGTTAGGTTCCCAAGAGAAAGACTGTCTTTTATCTTTCTCTATATCCTCAGGAACTACATAAGTGTTTCCTGAATGAATAAATGAATAAACATGAACTTGTCTGTGAAATTCTCTTTATAGAGCACCTCACACATAGTAAAAATCAGGTAGACCATTCTTAATTATTTGGATGATAGATCCTTGGAACAAAACTAGGTTGACCAGATGTACCATTTAAAATGGGACAGAAAACAATGGCACTGTCCCGTTTCAAATAGTACATGTGGTCATTCTACTGACACCTTCAGTTTAGCCCAGTGAGACTAGGCTGACCATATGAACCATTTGAAAGAAAGACAGTACTGTTGTTTTCTGTCCTGTTTAAATGGTACATTATTTGTCAGCCTAACAAAACACACACTTCTTATTTACTAGCCATTTATAGTCAAAGGTGATCAAATGAAAAGCTAACGTGTAAATGAAACTATCAAATAGGAGACTGCTAAATAAATGTGGATGCTAAAACAGAGCAGTGTCAAATGCATGTGCTGCTAGGGTAGGTGCTTTGAGGACAAAGTAAACACATGTAATTCCTAATCTCTGTGGGTAGCCTCCTGGAAAGCAGCTGGTGCCAATGTGGTCAAACTTAGAGCAAATATTCAAACAGATAAATAAGTATTATGTCAAAGTTAAATGAATAAAGGAGGTGAGAATATCATTTAATTTTTTAAAGATTTCTTAAAAATTGTTTTTGACAGAGAGAGGGTGACAGAGAGAGACAGAGAGAGGGGGCAGGCCCAGAGCCGCCTCCATAGTTGCATGTCATTAGTTTTCTACATAGTTTCACTCCACAGGTGGGCACAGGTCTGTGCAGGGCAGGAACCTGGCTGGGGGCCTCTTGCATGGGAAGCATGCCAGGGATGGGAGCCGAAATGGGGGCCTCCCACATAGGAGGCTTGCTCTGGTGGGAACCAAACTGGGGACACACCCTAGTTCCGCATATGGGTTCAAACAGGCCCGGGCTGGGAATCAACCCTCAGACCCTGGGGCTGCAAGAGAAGTGCTCAATCCACTGATCCATCCTGTCATCCCCTATTAATTTTTGAGTACATTGTAAAATATTATATTAATAGGCGGGAGGATTAGAATTAAGACTGTTTTTATTCAGAGCCAGAAAAAGCTTCAAAGAAAAGATGTGGTTTTAGGTATAACATATTAAATTGGAAGCAGCAAAACAATGGGTTGCTCACTCTTATGCTGAATGTCATTTGTAAGTAAATACACAATTTGAAGTTCTTAATTTCAAACCCAGGGCTCAGTTCACTGTCTTTACAGGTAGACTGCTATTGTATACTTGACTGTTGAGGCTATTGTTAAGCACATTTAAAAAACATGTATTGATAAGCATTATTTTTTCCTCATGTGACAGAAACCCACCTAGTTTATGCAAAAGGGAAAAAGCATCAACGAGGGCTAATTCTGCATATTTAAACGGACACCGCTGGATTCAGAGAATGCCTGTCTTTTCAATGCCTGGTTCTGGCAACTGAAGATTATTGTTTTTGTTTGTGCTCTTTTAGAAATTTTGCTTAGAAAGTCAATGTTGGACAATTCCATCATTGTTCTTGGCTGTGTTTATCCTTCCTCTGAAGCTCTAGATGCCTCAGTTTCACTATGTGGAGCAAGAATTTTTGGAAATAAAACATACAACTGGTAATATTTTAGAAATATTACTATATTACACTCATTTCTGACAGACTTCAGTTTCTGCTGACATTTTCAAGCCCAAATGGAACAGTATTTTTTTGCTAGAAATATTTAATATTAGTCATAAAATGTGACTAATTTCAGTGATTTCAACATATTATTAATATTTAAATCTCTTCCACTATATCTCATCTGATACTAGTTGAGGTTGAATTTATCTGTATTTTCCTTTTGGACATATCAAGTGATTCTCAAGGTAAAGAGTTTGTAGATGAAGGGAAATCTCACTAATTCCTTTGTACAAACCTATACGAATAATAAAATTGAATTTTTAGGAAACAATGGCAGGTAGAAACTTCTGGATTAAAATGTACATGTCAAAATGCTTCTTGGCCTTTTGCCTAAGATCAAGTGTACATATCAAGAATTCCTTGACTTAGTGGCTATTTTTCACTACAATGTCTACTCTAAAGGCCTACTCACGTTCCCTCTCCCTCCCACTGAAGTACACTCACAGGGACCAAATAACAAAATACCTTTAAAACGAAGCTGCAGCTTATCTGTTTCCAGATTCTGGGAATATTTTTTATTTTCCAAGACAAATGGAATTGAAATAATTGTTGACATCTATTTTGCCAACTGAAACTTAGCCAATCATCAACCCCTCTCCCAATGTCTGTCTTCTGATTGGGGTTCTTGTTCTCCTATCTAAATACTGTTCCTTTCCCCTCCTATTTCTTCCTTCTGTATTAACTCCTATTTTTACACATTAATTTGGATGCTGAAACCTCTAGAAAGCAACAGGAAAATAAATGAGCATCTATGTAAGGAGATGGCAAACAGCTTTGCTTTGTATTATTGGCGATATAGTCCCAATATATATAAAAAAAAGACTGTTGGTGGGGCCCAAAACAAGAATAGCCCTACTTCTCTAATGGCTTAATATCAGAGGCTCATATAGCCAGAATGGGGATTAGTGATTTCACTGAAATCCAGAAGAATTATCATAAAGGAATATCTCCAAGCCCTAGATATTGAGTTAGATGCTGTGTATATCAATATATCAACTATGAGCTGTACTAAAGCCAAGCCACAATTCCTGTGTTTTGGCAAACATTGGGTCTAGATCAAACTTATCCAACCTGCAGCCTGTGGGCTGTGAACTGCCCAGGATGGCTTTATAAGTGACCCAACACAAATTCATAAACTTTCTTAAAACATCATGAAATTTTTGACTTTTAAAAATTCATCACGGGGAAGCCGGGGTGGCTCAGCGGGTTAAGCGCTCACTTTGCAGCGCCGGGCACAGAGGATTGAATCCCGGCCCTGGTCCTTGCGGACCCATATGCTGAACTGGGAAGTTCCCCCAGTTCAGTTCTCTCTCTGTCTCTGTATCTCTCTCTCTGTCAAAACCAATAAAAATAAAATAAAATAAAAACTCATCAGCTATCGCTAATGTTAGTGTATTTTATATGTGGCCCAAGACAATTCTTCTCCTTCCAGTATGGCCCAGAGAAGCCAAAGGGCTGGATATCCCTGGTCTATATGGATACTTCTCATTCCATGAGCAGTAAACTGAAAAACAAAAGCAGATTTCTATTTAATCTGCTATTTTGGGTAGCTATGAAATTATAGTGGGAGAGTGTGTCATTTTCAAATCATCCTTATAAATTTTGATAAAGTTAAATTAAAAATATTAAGTGTTACAATATTAAAAGTGTTAAAATTTATAAACATGTTACAAAGGGATTTTTCCCCATGTAAAAATTGGTAACTCGACTGGTAACCTAATTTATTTTTCATGCTGTAAATACCAGCTTTCTTTCCTTGGTAGTGTTTATATTCAGGAAGCCCAGTGACTTATTTTCAGTTGGAATATTGTTCAACATGTAAAGCTATTTAAGAATAAAATAAATGTTACATAACTCTTACTACTCAGAGGAACAGAAATTTCTTTACATAATTAATCCCTGGAGTTAGAAAAAGCTTTATAAAAATTAGTGTCATAGAGAAAAAATTTATAAAAAATGAGAGTCCATAGTCACATGTAAAGATGTAACATCTACAAGTATAAGGCAGGAACAGAAAGCTAAGAAAGAACAAATTGCAAAGAAAAGATAATCCAATGAACTCAAAAGTCAATAGTTACAGGTGAAGGTGGAGTTGGGTAGGATTTGAAAAGATTACATAGCAATTAAAAATACAAAGCAGATTAAAATCAATATTAGAAATAGAGCAGAATGTCAATATAAAATCAATAATAGGAATACTAATATGAAGGCAGATTTAATGATTTCTTCCATAATGCAGAGACAAAAGTTAGAGTTTTAAATATTATTAAAAAGAGTGTTACAAAGGACATATAATGGAGAGAAAAACTTAAAAATGGAGATTTGTAATTGTTACCAACCAATGTCACCCCAATAACTTTAGCAATAAAAGAAAAGCAGTGCATGTGATCACGTTATTAATAGAAATTGGGTTAATTATCAACAACTGCTCAGCTCATCCCTTGGCAGCCCAGCCCACACCCAGAACTGTCTGGTAGCTGCTCAGTCTGGGGCTATTAGGGCTTGTGACATAAACAGAACCACCCATGGCAGCTGGCCATATTGAATATCCAGATAACTGATGAGAAAATTGAGCTGACTACTTTGATTACACTAGAAAAGCTAAGATTAGTCATACTGGGAAATACATTTAATCAATTTTTTATTTATTTTTACAAATTAAAAGATGAATCAACAAAGAAATTGAACTGAACGTAGTTTGTGTCCCAGAGGCAAGATTATGGCATATATACAAATTTGTATGTAGCTCTTTTCACTTGTCATTATAGTAAAATGTAGTCTTCTGTTCTTAACTTTTGATAAATAACCTTTGGTATAAAATATTTATTCAATTAGAAGTACTATAATATTACTTTTTGTTGGAAATTTAAATTATTTTAACTTTTTGGTATTACAATTGGTGATGTTATTAATATCATAAAACCTTTCAATGTTCTTATAATAGATTTCTATGAGTGAAATTACTATGTCACATTAACTTAATATTATAAGACTCATGATATTCTCAAATTAGCTTTCAAAATGGTTATATTGTAGCCTCTGAAAGTGCTCATGTGACCACACCACAATAGCACTATTGCTGGATCTTCTATGAAAGGTGGCACAATAAGTTACCACTATTAAAGCCAGAAGCATCACTGGAATATGTACATGTGCATAAGAGTGATGAGTGTGTGTTTGTCCTCTTTATTTTGAGAAAGTTGTTCTGCAGTGGGAGTCTGGTACATGCAAATTTTCTGTGTGATTTACTTCTAATTTCTTTGTATCATTTTTTGTGTGTTTTCCTTCTTTACACAGACTTCTCAAACTTCCTCTTATTAAGAATGGTAAAGTTGTTCAGTGACTTCACAACCTTTTTTTTTTTTTGAAAGTGAGGAATGCACACAAAGACCACTGCCTAGTACAAATATGGATGAAACATTGGCAGACAGTGTGTAACATGTGACACGTGATGGCCCAGGCTCCCCGCTCTGTTGGCCCATTAGACCTGTGTGTGCTGTTTCCTCTTCTGGAATTGTTCTTCCCCACCCCTATTGAGTCTGGTGAACCAGAAACTTCCAGAAACCTTTTCTGGTGACTGTACGTCTAGCAAGGCATGCTGAGCTTCACCTATCTATTTGGACATGTCACACAATCCACACAGGGGAAATGTTGACTCAGCTGATACAGGAAAGCTGAACTGATAGCTGGTTGCAGGGAAGATTGACCGGGGCTCAGACAGCCTCTTAGATGCGGGTTTTTCCGTGTCTATGCCAGGCTTCCTGTGCAGTCCTTGCTCTCCAACACCCCCCGCCCCCTTGTGGTGGCAAGTTGCACCTTGTAGTCTCTCTCCGTCCAGTGGGAAAAGAAAACTTTCTCTATTCTGACAACTCAAACCAGAATTTGGGAGTTGTGTCTTATTAGTTCTGATTTGCCATCCTTGGATAAAAACAGCAGCAGCAACAACAACAAACCCAATCCAGAACATGTCTCTAAACAAAAAAGCAGCAAAATGAGCTGACTGACTTGGCTTTAGGTCACATGTTCTACCTTTGGACTGACTGAGATGGAATAGATGCCAGACGAAAATCAGGGGCTGTTACAACAATAGCATCTTGCAACCACCTGTAGCTCATATAGCTCTGCGTTCTAAACATCAGTTTCCCCCAATCCACTATAATCCCCATGATTCCGGGGACAATGTCTGCCTTGTTCTTCAATGCCAAGCCACAAGCCTTGTGCACAGTAAGCACGCAGCATCTGTTGAATGAATGAATAGGACCAGTTGATTAGCATCTCTCAATTTGATCTCCTGCTGTTTTTGGTAATTATAAAATTGTAACAGTGATAGAGTCTATGACATTTTCAAATCATCCTTATGAGTGATCAAAATGTATAAATGTCTTACAAAGGGCTTTAATACATTTTTCCACGTAAAAACTGGTAGCTAGACAGGTAACTTGGTCTATGTTGCAGAGTGGAAATGCTGGCTTCCCTCCCTTGGCAGTGTTTGCACTCAGGAAACCCATCCGCAGTGACTTTCATCTTCTCCTGGGCTCTAGGCATGAACAGCAATGAATCGCAGCCAGTCCGTACTTGACGGACTCCTTCCACTCTCTCCTTGCTGAGATGTTGTTCAGAGCTGTGAGTGAACCTCCCCACGGGCAACATTCATAGACAAAGCAAATGTTCCAGTTCCGTAGGGCCCAGATTATAAATATTGGAAACTAATTTCACAGACAATAAAAAGAAGACTAGCAACCTTTCTAGTAGAAAAGGAAATATGCAGTGCCACTCAGTATGGTATTAGAAATTATAATGACACTATGAGAAAAGGCAAAAGGCATCAATGATAGGAACGAAGAGTGTTGGTCAAGAATTGAGGTGGGGAAGCCGGGATGGCTCAGTGGGTTGAGCGCTCATTTTGCAGCGCTGGGGACCGGGGATCGAGTCCCGGCCCCGGCCGGTGCGGAACCATATGCTGAACTGGGAGCTCCCCCAGCTCAGTTCTCTCTCTGTCTCTGTATCTCTGTATCTCTCTCTCTCTCTCTTTCTCTCTCTCTCTCTCTCTCTCTCTCTGTCAAAAATAAATTAAAAAAAAAAAAAAAAGAATTGAGGCAAAATTCATGCGTCGTCCTGGAGGATTTGAAGTCTGATTAATTCAACCAGTCCCTTTGTTTATGTAGGGCATGTTATTGGTCTCTTCGATGTTTTCACGGTGTGCACTGAGGATGTTACCAAGTGCTGGGAAGGAGCCGAGCTCCTTTTCGTGACCCAGGGCCCTGCTTAGAATGGTTCCCCAGGCTACACGTAAGAATCATGTTTTCAGGGGTTGCCCAGAACTAAAGCTTTACCCATATACTGACTAGCCAATAAATATAGCATGTAATATAGGAAAGAACAAATGTCTCCATTCTAAATGTTCAATTGGGCTAAAAGGCACAATTTTCCCGAAAACTGTGAGGAGAGATTTCCCATGGACTTAGAAGGGGAGTAGGGGTCCCTGCAACGCAGAAAAGAGCAGGCAAGGAGAGGCTCGCTGCTTGGTTGTAGTTTGCGGGTGTCAGGGCTGCAGCTATTGGGTGGGGATCTGAAGGACTCCCCCAGGCTGGGACAGTGCCTTCATCTACTTTAACCAGAGTGCACCTTCCTGCCTCAGGCCACTACCTCGCCCCACAACCACTTTGGCACAGCTGTGTGTGTGTGTGTGTTCCCCTGATGACTGGTATTGAATTCTCCTTCCTACAGTATTATTTTGGGTGTAAATCAGAGCTCAGCGTTGTAGCGAAGATGCTTGTGTTCTTAATCTCTTTGTCGGATTAGTTCTTTTGCTTCCAGCAGAAAAACATAACTCATTGATAACATTGGTGGTTATGGAAGAAAACCTGAAAAATACAGGTAAGGAAAAAGAATAAAATAAACATCACTTCTAATCCACCACTCAGAGATAATCATTATCTGTCTGCATTTTGACACAGATTCATTCTCTCTCTCTTCTCACTGTCTCTCTCTGTCACTGTCTCTCCTCTCTTTCCTCCCACTTTCCCTCTTTCCCTCCAAAGAGTAGAATAATACTAGACATACCATATTTATTTATTTATTTTATCTTTTTAAAATTAATTTGTTTTTTATTGTTAAATTTATTGGGGTGACATTGGTTGGTAACGATTAGATAGTTTCCAGATGTACCAATCTACATTACATCACCTATGTATTACATTACGTGCTCACCACCCAGAATCAGCTCTCCTTCCATCACCATATATCTGGTGCCCAGTCCCACCTCCCTCCCCCCCCTCCTTCCCTTCCCTCAGGTAACCACTAAACTATTGAGTGTGTCCATAAGTTTCTGTTTCTTTGTTACTTTCAGTTTTATAATCTACTTATAAGTGAGGTCATATGTTTCCTGATTCTTTCAGTCTGACTTATTTTGCTTAATAAGATGGTTTCAAGGTCCATCCATGTTGTCATAAATGACTGTATTTCATCTTTTCTTATCGCTGAGTAGTATTCCATTGTGTAAATGTACCACAACTTCTTTATCCAGTCATCTGTCAGATATATGAAAAAATGCTCCACTTCACTAGCAATTAGGGAGATGCAAATAAAAACCACAATGAGATACCATCTTACACCTGTTAGAATGGCTATCATCAACAAGACAAGGTATAACAAGTGCTGGAGAGGCTGTGGACAAAAAGGAACCCTCATACACTGCTGGTGGGAATGTAAACTGGTACAACCACTATGGAAG
>PVKE010004635.1:0-63462 GCA_004027555.1 Craseonycteris thonglongyai
TATACTAAAGATACTATCTAGTTTCTCTGGAGATATTTAAAAGCAAACCCATTTGGATATAAGGGAATTAACTAAATATTTGCCATGTTTCTTTCAAATGGCTGATGATTCTATGACATTCGATTTATTGCCTAACGTAATACTTAGAAGTCCTTCCAATGGGAAGATATTTTGAAATTAAGCTGGAAAAATGGGTAAAATGTTATCTCTAATGCAAACTTTAAAGGGACATACATATAACACTTCACAGCAATGTTTATTTGTTCCCTTTTTATGAACTACATGCATGTACTCATATGCATGCACTAATATTTGCCAGGCTCTTTCTGTACGGTAGGGAACACGGCATACATAGTTCTACCTTCAAGAAGGTGAAGTTCAGTTGGGGAGGTGGGAAAACAACTGGGCAGATTAACAGGGCAGACCTATTGCAGATTGGGTGATCAGAAGTGAACAGCCTCTCTGACATCTGAAGGATCAGAAGGCACTTATTATGCAAAGAGTAGAAGAGAGAATATTCCAGATAGAGGAAATACTAGGCTCAAGGGTTTTTAGGAAGGAAAAGAAACTTAGTATGTTCAAGGAGTCAACAAGCCAGTGAATGATAAGCTGCAGGAAAGGGAAACAAGGGAAGCCTGGGAGGATAAGGTCATATTCAAGTAAGACCTTGTGTGGCCAGGTAAGGGTTCTGGATTTTATGTTGAGTGTGATGGGAATCTACTGAAGAATTTTTAAACAGAAGAGTAACAAGATTTAATTTGTTTAAAAAAGAACACCTTTAGGGGAAGCCAGGATGGCTCAGTGGGTTAGACGCTCACTTTGCAGCCCCGGGGACCGAGGATCGAATCCCGGCCCCGGCCCGTGTGGACTCATATGCTGAACTGGGGAGTGCCCCCAGTTCAGTTCTCACCAGGGTGAGACCCCGGCCCAGTTCCTGCCCTGTGCAGCCCCATGCCCACCTGTGGAATGAAACTATGTGGAAAAACCAATGATGTGCAACTATGGAGACTGTTCTGGGCCCTCCTCCTTCTCTCTGTCTCTGTATCTCTCTGTCTCTCTGTCAAAAACAATAAAAATAAATCTTAAAAAAAAAAGAAAAAACAAAAAGAACACCTTTATTGCTGTATGAGATAGATTGGAGGAAAAAAGAGGCAGAGATATCATGCAGACAAATAAACAAATGACTGAAGCGTGGACCTAGAGGTGAAGTGGTTATAGATCAAGGGCTTCAGCGACATTTCTAAGGTGCCAGCAGACTATGATCTTCCATACTAAGGAGCTTGCATTTCTGAATTCCCTACTGTCTGTTTGTTTTAAGGTGAGAGATACTAGAGCATATTTGTATGCTTACAGAAGTGATCCAGTAGAAAATTCTGGAAGGTCAAGATGCAGGAATAAGAGTTGATAATTAAAGGGCCAACTCCCTTCAGAAAGGTTTGTTCATGAAGAGATTCATTTTTGAGAGGAGAGAGGACACTTCCTCCATGATAAAAGAAGGAATGAAAAAGATGAAACAGATTTGGTAGGTCTGTAGTTTGTGATGGGGGTCTGGAGACTGCTCATCTGTTAATCCTACTTTCCCAGTGAAGTCTGATGCAAGTTCAATAGCTAGAAGTAGGGTGAGCTGGCCTGGCATGTCTGAGGAGCGAGAGAAAAGGTACATCTGAGGCAGAGAGAAGGAAGAGCCTACTGAGGATAAAGGAGACTGGCCATGGAGAGACCAAGGTGCTTATTGGGTCAACAAACCCCATATAAGGGCTGAACTCCCTGAGGATGAGAGAACGAATTGGGAGTTAGATGTAAACATTCACAGTGAGTGCAGCATCTCAAATTTTTACCCTAAAAAGCAGATTAAAAAAAAAAATTATAAATACACAGGAAATACACTATTGTAGATAACATATTATCAGATTTTAAAAAATACTTTAGCCAGAACCCAAACACAGACAACAATGTGATATTACTGTATAGTAACTTAGGTTTGTTTATCTCTTTACTTTGCTACCAGACTGTGAGTACCTGAGAAAAAGGACTTATATTTGGGAATCTCCTGAGTCACAGCAGAATTTTAGGACATGCTTGCCTGTGAGCACTTGGTTATCTGCACACATGCTCTCCCTATATTCACTGAACACCCTGTCTGAGTCCAATCCAAGAGACATGGTTTTGGAGTGACTTGAATAATTTTCATTTCATCAGTGAAGGCAGTTTAAAGTTGATTCCAACCAGAAAAATAAATTCAAGTTGAAATAAAAAAAGCTACAAGAGACTTCAGCTCCAAACTGCTAGAAGAGACACAAATTTCTTTTAATTAAAATATCTTGACACTTACTTTATCAATTCTCGTCCTTCAGAACTAACAAAATATTCAACTAGCCACTGACAAGCATCAAAACTTTTTGAAAGTAATGCTTCAATAGTGGCAATCCATTCTTCAGTGTCAACCCTTAAAAAAAAGCAAAGAACATGATGTTAGGAGTACGGCCCTAGCAAATAACCCTATAAAGTGTCATTCCACTTAAACATTTTCTTATTTAGGGGTGGGGTGGGTAGAAAATAAGTTAAACACTCGATGACTGCTAACTAACATGGCTCCATGTACCCCAGAAGCCAGTGCTTTGTATTCTTTGGTACTTGTGGTGTGACTCATCCCCGCAGCCCCTCAAACTTTAACTTTTCTCTTTTGCAGTGTCTTCAAAAAACTTTAATTGCAAAAAATGCTGGAACTTTTTGTTTTGCTTAACTTACATTCACAAAATGCCTACTTTCAACACTTTTATACTTTATTGTTACAATCATCAATATCCTACTTTATGAAAAAATATTTGACAAAAAAAGGTGTGGGGAAAGCTGGGATGGCTCAGTGGGTTAAGCGCTTGCTTTGAAGCCCTGAGGACAGAGGATCAAATCCCAGCCCCAGCCCATGTGGACCCACATGCTGAACTGGGGTGTGCCCCCAGTTCAGTTCTTGCCGGGACCTATGTGGGAGGCTCCCGGCCTACAATCTCCCACCAAACAAAGCCCAAGCTCCCTTCTCGGGCATTCAGGGCACTCAATGAGCTCACTTAATCCCAGCATTCAGTCTCACCTCAAATGAATTCCTCAAATGTACAAGCAAAACACTAGTCATTTGCAGTTCCTTAGGCAAGTCTTGTCTGTTTCTCAGGTTTTCCCTTCCATCTGGAACAATACCTGTTTCTTTACTCTTGCCTTTCAAAGTCCTTTGAGAATATCAATGTCTTTAATGCCTACTCAAGCCCCATATTTGGATATGCTTTTGCCCAATTTCCAAAGATGTACAGAATTTATGCTTTGCATTGCATTATTGCTTAGTTAAATCTATCTTTCCTACTAGATTAGAAATTCCTTAAATATAGAATCCATGTCTTAATCATGTGAGTATATTAGGTAGTTGCCTTCAACTACCTAACACAATGTTTTGAAAAGGTAAATTTATAAATTCAACTTTAATTGAATTAATCAGTGATTTTTGCCACAACAATCAAAATATAGCACTTCTTACCTGAGTTTTTTCTTTGTCCGTAGATAAGTTTGAAAAAGGAATTGAATGGCAAGCTGTAAGCTCACCTTGGCCATGCAAGGATAGTATGGATGCTTCAATTTAGTCTGGGAAAGAGAAAAAAGAGAGGATATTTTTCAAGTTTTACAGATTATTACATGTTGTTATGAATTAAATAATGACACATAAAATACTAATAAGAAAAACCTAGCCAATTCATTATAGAAAATGTTTCAGTTAAACTTTAAAAAAATGTTAAGAAAGACATCATCTTCATTTCTTTTACAACGCCCTCTCAAAACTGAATCGTTAGACTACTTGTTAACTGGTTCTGGGAGGTGTGAAGAGTGCTAAACAAATTTTCCCCATAAGGAGTAGTGTAAATGAATTTAATGTGCCCCCAAACCAAAAATACACAAAACACACAAGCCAAGATAAGACCGCAAGGGGATGTGCACAGGACAAGAGCTACCACGTGACTAACATATGACTCTTGTTTCGGGTGGAAAGGGCAGTGAGTCAAGAGGCAATTGACACCAACAAGGTCTAGCTTGCACACCAAGTACCAAAGAAATGATGAGTACTGGAACAAAATTTTCATGTCAAAATGCATTGAGTACAAAATTCGACGAGTTTCAAAGCAGTTAAGTATCAAGGTATTATTGTAATTTATCAACAGATTAAGAAAGTTATTCCCTTATCAGCAAATTATAATTGTGGTGCTCAAGAAACAAGCACTATACTGAGTCTGGCAATGTTTGATTACAAATTAGGAAAAGTTAATCTCCATTAAGCCCAATATCTATTTTTTAAAAAGATTTTATTGTTTTTGACAGAAAGAGAGAGACAGAGATAGAGAAGGACAGAGAGAAAGGGGAGGGCCCAGAACAGTCTCCATAGTTGCACATCATTGGTTTTTCCAGTTTCATTCCACAGGTGGGTGTGGGGTTGCACAGGGCGGGAACTGGGCTGGGGTCTCACCCCAGTGAGAAATGAACTGGGGGCACTCCCCAGTTCAGCATGAGTCCACACAGGCTGGGGCTGGGATTTGATCCTCGGTCCCCGGGGCTGCAAAGTGAGCGTTTAACCCACTGAGCCATCCTGGCTTCCCCATCAGTTTTTGACTTAGTTCCATTCCACACAGGTGGGAAGGATGGGTGGGGATGGGGGTGGTGGAGGGGCGAGAAGGGCAAGAACCAGGCAGGGGTGTCCCGTATGGGAGGCACGCCCCTGAGAGCTGGGAGCCAAACCGGGAGCCTCCCACATGGGATTCTCACCCTGGTGAGAACTGACTGGGGGGCCACATCCAAGTTCAGCATATGGGTCCATATGGACTGGGGACAGGATTCGATCCTCGGACCCCGGGGCTACAAAGCGAGTGCTTAACCAGCTGAGCCATCCTAGCATCCCTCAATATCTACTGACATCACCTCATGGCTACTCTAAGACTTGCTATAAAATTTAAACAAGAGTACCTAACAAAGCCAGTTTGGGGAAACCCATACCCATTCACAATCTGCATCACACATTCTGAACACTGCTGGTACGTTATTATCACCCAATAAGTGAAACATCTTAAAATTTTTTTTTTTTGCATCTTAGAATCTAAACGCTAACAACAGAGTGAGCATGAGTCACTGAATGCTTTAGCTGAATGATATTTAACTATAATTATTTCTTTAGTAACAATTCAGTTAGTACTTACAGCATTCAATGAAGCTAAAGACAAAACAAAACTGAAATAATCACTACTGTACACATCTCTATTCTTCATAAACTTAAGGTTTTCATCTCTCACCATCTACAAAAGAAAATTAGTAATTATTAAAAAAACCCCAACAGAACAAAACATTCAACATGTGGAAGACATTTTAGTGATACCTTAGCTTAGGTAAAAAAGGGGTTCATAAAAACCCTTCTCTCAGCTTTGAATTTTTAAAAAGGAGAAAGGAAAATCTTCCTTTCAAATATAAGAAGCTGTAAAAAGGTGAATTATTATTCATTAAAGTAAACTCTTTTGGGAAATTGGAATACCAGCATGTGAAGGACAGCTGAATTCTAACCTACTATTAGGCCAGGAAGGGACCAACAGGCCTGTCTCGAGTACAATCACCCCATGTTTTTCTTTTATCAGACGGCTTAACTTTTTCTCTCTTAATAAAAGATTCCCCATTTTTCTTAAAGTCTCAGATTCTGGTTATTGAGCTTTCGATTACTGAGTGTATAAAGTCTGGACTGGGCAGTTGGACAGTTTGAATTTAAATCCTAGCTGTAAGACACTGGCAGGTCATTTCTCTTTTTCTGAGTCTCATTTTTTTCCATCTAAAAATAGAAATAAAACCTGCTCCTTCACAAGAGTGTTTTAAGAATTAGGTATTTGTATAAAGAATGTAGCACAGAGTAGGTATTCAATAATTAATGGTCATCGTTACCATATTAGTTTAACCCAAAGGTTATACACCTTAACTTATTTTTCTTAATTTCAGCAAAGTGTTTCTTTATTGCACTCCCCCTTCCTCACTTAGCTGTGGGTCTCACAGTCACACAGCAGATCAGTGACAGCGCTGCTCAATCCTGAGTCTGCAGCCACCATCTCTGTGACCTGGTATGTGGACAGCCATGGCACAATGTGGGTAAGAGGAAGCAGCACTAGACCTACAATCCAGCCCACAAAAAGGTCAGTGGGAGGCCTTCTGGAGCTATGAAGTAGATTGTGACACTTACCTGCATTTCTCCCTTAGAATTTTTTACAGTTCTTACCTGGTATATTCTAACAGGCATTTTTTCCACAAACAGTCCTTTCTTCTCGCCTTTTTTAACCAGCTTGGTTAGAATAGAGAGCCGGTCATTGTTAGGCCTATGGGGCCGAGGAGATGACTGAGGTGAAATTTCTGGTGAAGATGGTGCTGACCTAAGAGACAGAATAAAAAACTGTTTGTCTCACACAAAGTACTTAATGTTTTAGTTGTTGCTATAACCTAACATATCTACATAAACAGGGTACTAAAACAGACCTAAAAATAGATTGCATACTTTCCTGATTTAATACATCAGATGCAAATCAACAGAGAGAGAATAGGGTTAAAAAAACGCTTTGACAGTGCTGGCATAGTACTTGCTTTGCTTTGAACATAAGGTGTATTCAATAAAATTGAGATTTAAAAATACTGTTCTATAGTGAAATAATTTGAATGCCTTTCTCTAAAAACAAAATAACTTTCTGCTAAGGAAATAACAAAAAGTAGCAATAAAAAGAAGGAAAAGGGATAGAATGATTTATTTTCTTTTCAGAATTTCTTTCCAACTTAGTCAATTATCTTTAAATCTCAAACAATATATTCTGAAGATTATAGTATCACCTGCTGAAATCACAGAGCAAATTACACAGAAATGACTCACAGAGAGAGATCCTCAGCTTCCTGTCGTACAACGCTGACTCGACTTTTCTTTGGTAACACGGGGGAGTTCTGGTCAGATACCCTTTGGTAGAAGAGCATATAAGCATTCCAGTATCTTCGGCGAACATCAGTATATGGGTTTGCTTTATAACAAGACATTAAGAAAGAAGTCTTTGTAAGTAAAAAGTTTTCTTGTCTTGACAATCTAAAACAAAGAAACTATAAATTCAGCAACTAACTACTCATTAATTTTGTTAAATGCAGAACTTAAGTAAAACGTGTGTCTTTTTAGAGTATGGCTTAGAATTACTAGAAGGTGATACAGATGGGCAGGGAGTAAGGGAGTCTGTATGGTAACAGAGTAAGGGAAAGAAGGTAAGTATTCCTAGGCAAGTCTAAATTTAATCAAAAGGCAAGCAACATTTAAAAACAAATTCTGTGGCACAGGATGGAATTATAATTGGCCTCACTTAACCATTTCTGGATAGAAAAGCCAAATCTAAGTAAATTTTGGCAAAGATACTATGTTCAACCATTAAAAGTTACTATCAATAGGTACATGATTACCATGATATGGTATCAAAATCTAATACAGTGAATCTAATATAGGTAGAGATTGAAAAATGCCCCTGAAATATTTGAAAATCTGTTTTCAGAAATGCTAAGGTCTCTGCAGAATGGGTTTTCTTCAAATAGCAAATTCTGACTGGATTTTGTGATGTGTTTTTTCTCATACTTTCTCCTTGGGTGGTGGTTCTGGTAAGATTCCTTTGCCACACTGTATAATAAATATGGTTTTAAAAACACAGGTGCCAGAAATGTTGTCTTCTCTAACTAATCATACCTCTATATAACAAGAAACTTTGAAAATTTTAGTGGACAACTACATCTTCTGAAATTATTTTTAAAGTTGAAATTCTGCTTTCATTAGTTTCTCTTTGATATTAATTTCTTCCACTTAACTTACAGCCCCCACCCCCCACCCTTCCCCTATCCCAGGCTGTTGTAAGGAATTACTTTAAAAGAATTTTTTTATAAGAAGCTGGAACATTTTCACTCTGGCTATTAAAGAGTTCATAGGTTTATATAGCTAGAGCAGTGATATGCAAAAAGAATAAAATCCATTCTATTTTTTTCATGTAAAGAATACTGCTTCCAATCTGATAGAAAACGACTAATTTAAAAAATGAAACTCGTGGATAATATCCATTCATAAATACTTACTTTGATCATAAACTTTTGGTCTATATTCTCCTCCAAAGCATTCATACTCCAGGGTCTCATCATTTAGGTCAAATTCCTCTATAACTGTGTCATTAAATTTATACCACTTTCCTTTTCCACATCCCCTAGAGCCCAGAGATAAAACAAAAATTATAAGGTTATAAAACAAACAGGCCCCCCAACCCCAGCACTTCTCTTTGTATTATCTACAAATATAGCAGGTGATTACCATTTGAGAACACCTAAGAAAAATATAGTAGTAACAGTTAATTTCTATTTTTTTTTTTTTTAAGATTTATTTTATTGTTTTGACAGAGAGAGAGAAAGAAGGGGGAGGGCCCAGAGCAGTCTCCATAGTTGTATGTCATTAGTTTTTGACATGGTTTCATTCCACACAGTTGGGTGGGGGCCATGAAGGGCAGAAACCTGGCCAGGGGCCTCCCACATGGAAAGCACGCATCAGTTCTGCATATGGGCCCACATAGGCCAGGGCCAGGGCTTAATCCTTGGACGCCTGGGTTGCAAGGCAAGCGCTCAACCCACTGACCATCCCAGGTTCCCCTATTTTAATTTCTAAAACAACTTTTCAAATTTAAGGGGTAAAAACAGTTACAATAAGTTTTAAAAATCCAATATGAAATAAGGTCAGAGAGCAATGGAAAAGTTTCTGTCTACCGTGACGATAAGTGTGGGTGATGATAAAGCGAGGCATGCAATGCAAAGGAGGGTTACAGGAGTGCAGGGGGAGCAGGGGAGACTACTGGCAGGGCAGGGTGACGGATTGGTGGGGAACCGCTTACCGCCTATCTTTAATGAAGGAATAGTAGTGGCCAGCATGTGCCTGCCCACTGTGTACAATGACACCGACAAGTTCATAGTTTTCTGTGAGGGCAACTTTTTTTCGCGGGGATCCTCCACCTCCCTGATCCATACTGCGCCCGTTTTCACCAACTTCAGAAGATGAATCTTGGCGGGCCATTCCTGAAACTGTGTAAGGCTCCATGTTTAACATCCAGGGAAACTATTTGAAAGCAAAAAGAGCACATTAATGTTAATCAGTAACACATACTGCCATACTCAATCAAGTCAGACACAAATAAGAGGGATATGCTTTCCTCATTGTAGCTGGGACTGATTCTCTAATTCAAGAACAAAATCTCAGAATGGCTCACAAGTCTGGGAAAGTATAAGTAACTTCTTGTTCAATCACTAAGGAAAGCATTTCACTTCAGAGCTAATACCAGGATGCCTTCTAGAAATGAGGGCTATTGTTAAAGGTAACACTATAGTTCTACTAGTAACAGCTGCTTAAGACAGAGGCTGCATTATGCTGACACTAGAGCCTTTCACATTGGAAATAAAATCTGAAAATATTAAAAGGAAAAACAGTAAAAAGGGAGGGAGTTATTAATGATTATAAAAACTTTTAGGAAAAAAAATAAGTTACCCTTATCTGTTCATCATATTTAATGGAGCGTCCACTTTCCCAGTCAAATCCAAACCTCATCAGATGAATGACCAAGACACTAGGTAAAGACTTAATACATGTCCTTTTCACTGTTATTCTCTAGAGTAAAACAAAACCCAATTATCTCTTTAGAAAAAATAAAGCAACCAAGTAATTAATACAAAGGTCACAGAGTTCTAGAGGCCTTTCCCACCGTGTGAATACGAGTAATGACACAATCTAATGGAAGTAAGAAGAGGAGCTTAATATTGATCTTACATAAAACATCAAGGCAAAGTACAGGAATAACACATTAATCTTGTTTCTTAAGAAGGGCAAATATAATACCTTTTCTTTACACTTTTCACAGTAATATGCATTACTTCCCTCTAGAACTTCTCCTCTAACAAACTGGTCCAAAGAAATTTCCAAACTCTGACAAGAAGTAACTCCTAGATTGAGAGCCATGAAAGCTTCCTCTCGTTCATATCTGGTTGGGAAATAGGAAAACCATGATGACCAAAGGAATTTAAAAACCTTGAAATTATCACAATACCTGAGATTAAAAGAGTATATTCACAATCAATGCAATTAACAATACCTTGCCTCATATTTAAAGTTTTATTTATTTTATTTTAATTTTTTGACAGAGAGAGAGAGATACAGAGACAGAGACAGAGAGAGAACTGAACTGGGGGAGCTCCCAGTTCAGCATACTAGGTTCCGCATGGGCCGGAGCTGGGATTCGATCCTCGGTCCCCAGCGCTGAAAAGTGAGCGCTCAACCCACTGAACCATCCCGGCTTCCCTTTGCCTCATATTAAAAAAAGTACACAACCAAATACCGTATTTTCCGGTGTATAAGATGACCGGGCGTATAAGACGACCCCCTAATTTTACAGTTAAAACATAGGTTTAGGCCTATATTCGCTGTATAAGACTACCCCCCAGGCTGTAGTCTTATACAGCGAATATAGGTCTAAACCTATGTTTTAACTGTAAAATTAGGGGGTCGTCTTATATGCCCGGTCGTCTTATATGCCAGAAAATAAGGTAGAAATAAAATATTTTTGAGAATTCAGAATCGCTTAAAATTATGAATTTCAACAAAGAAATTTTAGAAATTCAAAGCAAAAATAACTTAATTCAATAAACATTTATGGATCCACTGGCATATCTGCAAATCTCTTAACAAATGCAAAACTCACAGCCTACTAGAAGAATCACTTAAAAATAAAGACAATCATTTGTTTATGTCACTGGTATTTTCACTAACCTGTGAGGACAGTCTTTACAGATCTTCTGATCAGAATAGATGCCCTGAAAAGTATTCTTAAAAATTTGGTCTCTCCCCATTTTCTGTTGGAATAAAAGGTTTAAATTTTAGGTGATATCCCTAGAATTTATAAATTAATATATAATTTTATTTAGACTCAAGTAAAGCAAGATGTCAACTTCACCACTAAAATGAGTCATCATGGTAGTTTAAACTGGGAACTACTGGAAGAATGATAAGCTATTAGTCTCACTGTCAGAGTTGTGCAAATAATCAGAAAAGGAAGGCGAGAAAGCACTAGTCACAGCAGATGACAAGGACAGCATTCTGATGATTCTGACTCCTTCTCCTCATGCTATAATTACTAAGTTAGTAGTGACCCTCTACAATCTCTTCTTTTTTCCTGTGGAAAAAATGTTATAAATTTATAAGTTATTAAAAAAATAAAGTGGATACACTGTGCCTACTGATGACAGGAGAGGCACATGTTGTCAGTGATGGGCGGCTATCTGTAAATTAGAAGGCAGTATCACTTAGGAAGTTTGTCACATGTTCTACTATGTAGAGGTAAAAAGCTTAGGGTTTAAACAGCACCACAAACAACATTTTAATCTAGTCCTTTTGTTCTCTTTGACAAAGCAAGACTGCTCTGCACGGGGCCATCAGTTCACTGTGATTCTAGCACTGCTTGGAGGCCAGGTTACTTTGGTGCATACAAGTAAGAGTGTGCAGATACAAATGGTTATTATGGAATACAAATTAAGAATTACTTTATCAAGCATTAGATGAATTAAGAAGAAATCTTTAATTTTAGATATCTGCATATATTTTGATGTTCAAACCAGAAGAAATGATACATAGCTATGGTACTGAAGAGGACCAATTTCTGATTTGCCAGTTTTATAGTAATCCCAAATCCTAAACCATTGTTCTCACACTACACAGTTTGATGGAGTTAGAGCAAAAATAAAACTTCTACCTTAAGATATTCGTCCATCTGATCAATGAGACTAGTGAAGAACTCATATGCATCTTGTTGTTCTCTCACATAAAGTTCTTTGTTCCACATCTTGAAAATCTATGTAACAAGAATTAAACATGTCATTAGAGAAAAAGTAGTAATTTTTGAATATAGTAGAAAAAAGGATGTGACAGAGCATTTTATGTTTCT
This sequence comes from Craseonycteris thonglongyai, assembly GCA_004027555.1. Taxonomy (NCBI): domain Eukaryota; kingdom Metazoa; phylum Chordata; class Mammalia; order Chiroptera; family Craseonycteridae; genus Craseonycteris; species Craseonycteris thonglongyai. The sequence goes on from PVKE010004635.1 coordinate 12,036, forward strand.
AAAAACCACGTTTGCTATTAGGATGTGGACATTTTTACTGAGGTGACATGAGCTTGTGTGGTGCCATGCATGCTTTCCCATGGTCCCTTTGTAATCACAGGTTTATGAAACCATATAGGATGAGCTCTAAGGCCATGCAAGGGGAGAAAATACAAGGTACTCCTCCTGTGAAACAGTAAAGCAATGTTAGAAAAGAATGTTCTTTATTTAGGTGTTAGTGAAACTGGCATACGTTCGACAAATATTTCAAATAGCAAATACATAAATCATGAGAAGTATTCAATCTAATTAAGATCAGCAATTCCTCAGAAATTATAAATGACTATTCTCAACACTGTAATCATTTGAAATCAAGGACCAATTTCAAGAAGAATGGGATAGACAATTCTTTTATAGGTTCTTTGCAATGGGATTAGTCTAGAGAAGACAAGAGATGATTATCACCAGAGAAAACAATATAGCCAAATTCCAAATATCTAACATTTTTAAATCTGAAGAGTTACTGGGTAAAATACCTTCCAAAAGTTCTCAGGTACATAATACTGCAGCTTGCTTTCCATCAAATGCCCAAAGAGAGACTGCACTTGATAGAATACACTATCATCTGGATTGTCCATGTCATCATCCACTGAAAGTAATGCCTAAAAAGAAACAAAAAGCATCAAGTTAGAAATATTGAACTGCTTGACAGAAAACTGACTTACATACATGCAAGTACGCATAGTTTTCTTTTAGAATACTATGTATCCTTGAATGTGACTGTATCTCTGCATCTGTGTAGCTTCAATACTTTCTAGCTGGTGTAATCATGAACAAATTATCTCTTTGAGCCTCTGTTGGATCATAAAATACTGGAACTAATAATACTAGGATCTCTATAAGAGATAAGTGTAACAAATAATACATAGAATACTCTCAAAACTATTTACTGCTTTATTTAAAACTATTTACTACTATATTATTAAAAAGTGCTGATAGAGCCTAATTTTATGAAATAGAATTTGAGAATAACTTAGGAGTTCAAAAATCTATTATTAGGTCAAATCCATCTGTCAAACAGGCAGCATATTGCTTCAGCAGATTTATAAAAATGTGTGACTATATACAAATATTGTCTATAAGTATTTTAGAAGCCACTAAAGAATCCCCAAGTATATCTAGTTTCAGTAAACCCCATAATGCACTACATGAATGTAGAACAATTTTCAGGCAATGTGCACATTATTTATTACACTAAACAGGAAAGAGGAAGAAAATCACCTCAGGGAGACCGGGCTGCATATACAGCTGCTGGAAGACTGCGTTCATGTAGCATGTAGCGCCACCGTTCCTCAGCCCCACAAACCCTGCACTGGACCTGCTATCCACTGGGGGCAGGTACTAGAAAGAGGGGAGGAGAAACAGGAGAGAGAGAGAGAGAGAATTAGTATCTCTGCCACCAGCATACTTCCTCATAGCTCTATGATATGTACTCAGATTTATCCATCCAGTGTTTTATGAGTCATGTCAGCAAAACCTATCAAGGAATACCTCTGCAGATGCTAATACAATGATAAATTACTACTATCTCAATGTTTCTTTTTAATTCATAAAGTACCCAGCATATAGTGTTTGTTTATCCATTATGTAGTCATGCATTCGAGCATTTGATTATCATTCAACAAATATTTTTTTAAGAGCCTACTATGTACCAAAAACTGCCAGGGATACAAGAGAGAGCAGAAATGTACTTGGCCCCTGATCTCAAGTAGCTTACAATCTGGTAGGGTAGACAGGCATTTACCAAAGAAACATACTAACGTATATTTACAAATTGAGGTAGTATTCTGAAAAAAAGCAGTAGGGTTCTGTTAAGTGTTTATTATGAAGAATCCTGACCAGTCTGGGTGGTCAGGGAAAGCTCATATTCCTTCCCTTCCTTTTTGAGAGGGTTAATATAACATGCTACTATTGAACTTCCTCTAATAAGCACACAATTAAATACATAGGTAAATGCCCTAGCATTTCACTTAAAGAAGTTCTGTAATAATACAGATTCCAGTACAGTGCTTTTTTTTTTTTAAAGATTTATTTTTATTGTTTTTTGACAGACAGACAGATAGAGACAGAGAGAAGGGAGAAGGCCCAGAGCAGTCGCCATAGTTTTCCATATAGTTTCACTCCACAGGTGGGCGTGGAGCTGTGCAGGGCAGGAACTGGGCCAGGAGCCTCCCACATAGGTCCCAGCAAGAACTGAACTGGGGGCACACCCCAGTTCAGCATATGGGTCCACCTGGGCCGGGCCCGGGATTCGATCCTCGGGCTCCAGGTCTGCAAAGTGAGCACTTAACCCACTGAGCCATCCCAGCCAGCTTCCCCCAGTACAGTGCTTTTTAAGGTGAAAATAATCAAGAAAAGGCATCCTGGATGAAGTTCAATCTGCTACTTCTCAAGTTGGAAAAGGATCTTGCTTGTAATGACACACTCTGAAATTTTATTACAGCAAAATCTAGTTCTAATGCCATGACCAGGATCATGTTATCTGTACACATCAAGTATCTGTATCCATGTAATAACTAACCAACTGACAAATCTCTATAGATCTTTTGGACAGAAAGGCACTGCTAAATATTACATAGATTTCATTAACATTTGATATATACTCAGAGCAGGATGATTTCTAAGATCTAATTAACACTGTAATTTATTTATAGCACAAAGCATAGATTTAAAAAAGTTATAAAATAAAAAAAATTGGTTTATAACAGTGCTAAAATGTAAGTATTTATGTAAGACAAATATTTGCTTTATTATGTTGATGTAACAGATACCTGACAAAAATTTTAATTTTCATCTGATTATTAAAGAAACACATGTAAAACTAAAATGTAGTATAAAACCAGCATTACAAACTTAACATTTGCTACCAAAACAGTTTTCAGTTTATGTGCTCACATTTTACTTTGCAAGTGCTATTTCCTCTATCTAGAACACTTGTTCTCATCTCCTTTCCGGACTAACTTGTATGTTCCATGGTACTCAGCTCAGGCATCTAAAGGGATAAGACTGTCAGGTTCATTCTATGATGTTGGTGGGAGTGCAAAGGCAGCCTTAAGAGTGTGTTCCACTCCTGGTTTGGTAGTCCAGTGCACCTGTGACTTGCCTCCTCTTACATATCCCTATGCATACTACCGTATTTTCTGGCGTATAAGACGACCGGGCGTATAAGACGACCCCCTAATTTTATAGTTAAAACATAGGTTTAGTCCTATATTCGCTGTATAAGACTACCCCGAGGCTATAGTCTTATACAGCGAATATAGGCCTAAACCTATGTTTTAACTGTAAAATTAGGGGGTCGTCTTATACGCCGGAAAATACGGTAAGCTGTTTCATGGCTCCAGAGCTTTGCCCCATTCTTCCCACTTTGCTTTAGTTAGCTTACCAGTCTTGAAGCTCTATTTTAGTTTCCAAGAAGCCTTATAGATATCACCATTGGCGGTAAAGTGTTCCTCTGGTAGAGAACTCAGGACATGTCTTATAATTTATCACATTCTACTGAAATTACCTACTTATGTATCTGTCTTACATTATCTAATGACCTTCATGAGGACTTCATTTTTAAGCTCCAAAAGCTTAACACATCTTTTAGCTCATAGTAAACTCAATAAATTAGTTGAATTTAACCCTCTTAGTGTTACCTTCTGCCCGCAGTACTAGTGAGAAATGTTAAGGGTAATTTAATATTTATTTATTTATTTTTGAGAGAGAGAGAGAGAGAGAGAGAGAGAGAGAGAGAGAGAGAGAGAGAGAGAGAGAGAGAGAGAGAGAGAGAGAGAGAGAGAGAGAGAGAGAGAGAGAGAGAGATACAGAACTGAACTGGGGGAGCTCCCAGTTCAGCATATGGTTCCGCACGGGCCGGGGCCGGGATTCGATCCCTGGTCCCCGGCGCTGCAAAGTGAGCGCTTAACCCACTGAGCCACCCCGGCTTCCCCTGTGAACGGTAATTTAATGGTCTACGTTTGAGCCTGCCTTACTTTTCGCCTGAGATGCAAAAGTCAATTATTATCAGCCCATCACACTAAAAGGGTTAACTGAACATAGACTGTACTGTGACAGAGCCAAAGTCTGTGTGAGTCTGTGCTGTGTCAAGTAGTATATAAGCTTAGTAAAAAAAAATATGTTGAAATGCTACTTTTCATTGAGAGTAATTATCAGCCAACTTGAAAATGTCTCCCCTTTAATTAATTAGAAGGGTACAACTTAGTTAATAGACTATAGTGTATTAATATAATAAAGTATAGATTACAGTTGACTTGAGTATGTCAACATGATAAGCAAAAGAGTAATACTGACTTTCTTTGTGATTAGGATAATGCAAACAGTTATAAAACTGCATGTTTAAGAGATCATTCTGAAAAAGTAAGTGCATTAGTGTCTAGAAACTTACATCGAACTCCTTGGTAAGAGCAGGGTCAGATTGATGATGCATAGAAAGCAGTTCTTTTGTAATAATTTGAAGATTTGAAGGTGAGCTATCAGCCAACATTACAAGGACTTCATAGGCTGCCAATCGGCTATTCACTGTACTACATCTAAAAACAAAAAATGTAAGTCAATTCAACAGTGAATAATCTACTTAAATTGCTCATTAATCTATATCAACATTTGAAATGAACCTATCAGAGCTGCAATTCCTCAAACAGGATTAAGTCAGGTCTGATGAAAGCACTAGTCAGTCTAGTGGGCAGTGCCTACTTAAAAACAAAGAGGCCATGAACACTGGAGAGATGAATATGGGTTAGAGCTAAATATATTCTTCACCTGATAGTAAAGTAGCAAAATATTTCACTTATGACTCCAGAATAATCTTATATAAGGGACAAATCAGCAAGAATGAAGGATAGAGTCTCAAAATTTTACCAAAGCCACAACATGAGAATAACTTTCAGTTAAAGTAGGTAGCATAAAAGGTTATAGCTACCACCCTGAAATTCAAGTATCTCAAAGGCAGAAAAAGAAAGCTATATAAATCAGAATAGATGCATATAAACTTTCTATATTTGCCTGCAGATAAAAAATTCAGATAAAAAATTCTTCAAGGACTAATTACCATTCCATTAAAAAAAAAAAAAAAAGACAAATACATAGTTTGCCTAATCAAATTGTTTAAATGACAATAAAAAAGAACTAGCAAGCATTCTGCAGGAAACTACAGGCTTCTTATACTGCTCAGCTTTAACAGAAATAATTTTAGGGATAAAAAGTAATTTTTCACTGTCACCAATGCCAACCTTGCAACACTGAGATCATAGATTAGGAAGGATACACAGAAAAGAGGATACCCAACCTCTTAGAGAAGCACTTATGGGGCGGAGTGTAGGAGATGTGTTCAAGAGGGGGTTATCGGGCTCTCAGATCAGCCTTGTACCAGGCACTGAGGACAATGGCCATGAGTGAGCACTGTCCTTTAGCTCTTATCTGGACTTCTGCGTTGCAAAGGACAGGTAAAGAATAGGAGCTACCATTTACACAGGCTAAACATTAAGAAGTTCTTTTGTTATTAGTGTGATATAAGAATAGCATTTCTTGTGAAAAGAATTCCTGTGTACTTTAAATCTCTTTCTGGCTTTAGGGTTTAGGTGGAAAAAGGGTGGGAATCATTGTGATATACGGACACCATACAGTGCACTGGGGATGGATGAAACAAAATGTTTCCTCTTCCATTTAAGGCACTGTACATGATTGAAAAACAACGCCTTGTGGATGGAGGTACTATTACTTTTAATAAATATAAAGGGAAGAATTCATGAATTAAAATGTCAATAGAACTGAAGATTTATTTTCTCTGTTCAATAAAAACTGAAATACTCATGTATTTGTACTGCATTAATAAGAGTCCCATGGAGCTAACAACAAAAGCTTCCAGAACAGGACTGGGGCAGGGGTGAGGATGGGAGCCTGAGGGACGCCCAAGTACTTTAGGTTTATTACCTAAAACAGATTTTGCTAATAAGGAATCTCTAAATAGAGAGATATCCATACATAAGATATCTGTTCAGGTTTCATAAAATACTGCTTATTATGCCTTGCCTATTGCATGAACCACTGAAATTACACAGGAGTTTTTTTTCCCACTGGTTAAATACCAAATTATTGGTTTCTTCAGGGTTACTCAATTAACTTTAGTTTTCATGAGAAAAGAACAAAGTTAGGTCAAGAGCAAATAAGATGCCAGCAGGTAGCTGTTTCCTCCTATCTCCAAGAGTATAAACATCACTCAAATAGCGTCAGCACTACAAAAGATCTTCTAAATTTCCACTGATAGAAACTAATACAAAATCTGATTCTAAAATTACCACTGTGATCAATCACTGACAGTTTTAATTATTGGGACACAGTCAATACTCACTCAGCAAACCACAGGGTTCATGCACTAAAGCACTTAACTTTTTTCCTAGAAGAAACCCTCAAGACTCAGAGCCTATTAACTTTTACTTTGGATGTAATTTTTAAAACCTCAGTTTCTCTTGGAATTTGTTACTGACCAAGGTAACCACATCATTACGTACTCTTCCATTCTGATGATGATAGTGGTACCAGCACACTTACTTGGCACTTACTATGTTCCAGGTAGGCTTTATCCTAAGCCTCTTTACAACATGCATTTTTTTATATAATGGATAATATCTTCTTATAAGCTATGCACACTCACAAGATGGAAGACAAACTCCAAGTTAAGGAAATCTTTTTGAACTGAAGTTTTGAATTAGAATTTTTACCAAAACTGAACACAACGTGCATTTTCCATACTTTGGATGAAAGTCCTGTTGACTGATGGCGGCACTGCCAGCTGGAGAATGACTATTTAAAATAATTCTAGAAGCTCGGAAAAGGAAGTCATCTAACAATGGTTTAATGAGTGATGAACCTGGAATAGAGCATAATATGCATGTTGAGGATGAACACATATTTTAATTAAAGATCTTACCTCGCACTTTCATATCAGAGCAGTGAAGGACTCATGGTCACCCAATCTCAGGGCATTCAATTTAATGCTAAGTTTTTGAGCACTTACAATTCAGGGTGAAGCTCTTGGGGCAAAGGGGTGGGGATGGGTGGTAGAGTCAGGGGATAGGACACAAAGACAAACAAGTATTACCATCTGTATGAATTTACAATAGAGTGAAAGGAGTCAAATTTTCATTTTAGAAACAAATGCCAAGACCACCATGAGGCAGAATGATTTGAGTGAATAATTAATTCTTACTTTGGGCATGGGGGAGTCCACATAAGGGTTTTTGAAAATTTTTATATCTTGCCTTTAGTTAAAAACGCTTTGCCTTCTCATCCTGGTTTAGAATCACTCTTTTCTATGTATCTCCAGTAGTCAAGAAATTTTTACAGAGCTTAGTTTGTGTGATAAAAGCGATAACGTTTTACTTTCTGAATATACTTATAACACTGAATATGCTTTTAGAAATGATACGTGTACCTCAGGAGACTCATATGTACTGTATCACCCAGGGGTGCTGACTGGGGGCTGTCTTCCCAGATGAAAATTACACTCAACAGATTGTATTTTGTAAAGTATATAATAGCAAAAAGAGAAAAATCTACTACTGTGAATTGTAATTTTTACTTGGTATTAAGAAGTTACGTGATCTGTTTTGATCACTGTAAAATTCTCTATATAGTTTAATAACAGGTAAAATACACCTTAAATTTGTTAGCCATTAAAATTTCAGACAATCTTCTATTACCCGATGGGTTATTTTCCATGGAACACTTAGCACCAGTCTTATTTTCCCAATTACACACAACACTCTGGCAATAGCTGAGAATGAGGCATTCTGTCACATGGTAAGATGAAGCAGTAATTACCAAGCACTTCTTTTTCTGCCCCACAGAGTGACAGAAGGGTCTTAATGAGCCGTAAGTGTCCTGCCAGTAAGATGTTGTCTGCTTCACTGGTCTCACATTCAGCTGTGCGGTTAGGTTCAAAGTTATCCAGCCAAGTAATCTCATCTTCAAGCATGGTAGCTGGGCTGATTCTTAACTGCTCCATTTCTGAAGCTAAGAAGAAAAAAAAAATCTATTTCTAGGAAAGAAGGATTTCCCTTCATGGAGTCAAAATCCTGAATTAAAGTAAGCAAAGTCAAGTCCCAATATTTCACTTCATGGATCTCAAAAAACCCTGTCACTTATAAATAGCAGGGTATAGCTGTTGCCCCCCCCATGACTATGAAGTGCATGCATATTTATTCCTTCCCGTAAACCAAATAGATGTTGAGTGTCTCCTCTGTGCAGGTCACTGTGCTGTATGGTGAGAATATAAGGTGAAGGAGACAATGCTTGTTCCAAAGAAGCTCCTGTTTTGGTGGGTGTTAGCAGGTGTCCAGGGAATGAACCCTTCTATAGAAGGAAGGAAAAGAGGAGGATGAGGAGAGTCAGTGTTCCCACACATTGTTGTTTAAGCCACGAAAGGGTGGAGTTCTGAAAAGGAGAGAGGTCAACAGCACAGCAACAGGCTTCCAAATAATGACCTAAACTCTGGAGAATTATTCTGATCTTTTGTATTAACCCTTTTAGTGCGACGGGCTGATATATCGGCTTTTGTATATCGGGCGAAAAACTGGCTCATATGTAAACCATTAAATTACCCTTCGCATTTCTTGCTAGTACAGCGGGCAGAAGGTAGCACTAAGAGGGTTACGGTAAGCATTTTACTTCCCCTCCAAACAAATATGAAAACAAGATTCTATGTTGGAAGTTGAAATTGGGGAGTAGAGTAGGAAGGGTTGTGCTCTACTTCCACTGCACTACACAAGTAAGCAGGGTCCCGGATGGTTAGGTAAAAAGGGGATACTTCAGGGTCAGCCAGAGCTGACTGGCAGCAGATATGAATCATCTCTCTACTTACTGTGTGTCCTTGTCTCCTTATTTACAAAACATCTGCACTGTAGGTTGCTATGTGTAAAGTACTTACTAGAGGCACTGGTATATAGAAAATACTCCCCAGTGGCGAATATTGCTTGTTTCATGACATACTCCTATCCTGTCCTCAACATTCTAATAAAGGATCCTGGATCCCTCATTTGTTACTGAATGACAAAGGGAAGCCCTACAGTAATAACTTGTTCACGCACTCTGAAGTTGTATGCGTATAGACTACTTGAGTCCAGGCCTCATAAAGCAAAGCAGACTATACTCTCCAAGTCCAAGCCAGAGAGTAAAACTGCTGGCTGCTGCCAGCCTGGTTGAAAAATGTGATATTAGGCTAGACTGCTCACTGGACATGTAGTCCATCCACTTCTCTAGATACAACAGATCTTATCCTTGTGTTAACCCTCTTAGTGCTACCTTCTGCCAGCAGTACTAGCAAGAAATGCAAAGGGTAATTTAATAAAATGTATCACCTTAGAAAAAGAAACGTTATGAAGTTATTGTTTTAGATATCCATATGGGTTTTTTTAGTTTTATATTTATAAATTGAATTAGTTAATAATAATACTGTTCTTTTACATCATCTGAAAAAGAAATGTAATTATTTCAGTCATACATCATACAAGAAAAAATACAATAAGTTATAGCGCTTTTAACTATGGTCTATGTATGAGCCGATATCTGGGCCCGCTGCACTTTTTGCCCGAGATGCAAAAGCCGATATATTAGCCTGTCATACTAAACAGGTTACGACATTCACTCCGACTATATTATTTTAGGCTCCAACAAAACCACAACTTCACTGCACTGCTCAGAGCACTGTGTCCTCAACTTTCAAGAGATACTATGAAACCGATGAAAGCATTAGCCTTAGTGATGTTGCTGAGGCTTACTAGTTGCTATGTCTTTATATGTCTGTTACATCGAGACCTTTGTATGAAGTTCCTTTTAGGTTTAAGTGCTGGGGAAAAGATCAGTTTTTTTCTTTTTTTTTTTTTTTAGAAACCATTCTGTTTCTTAGGGTACTGAGAACAACCAACCATATACTGTTTCCTTTATACGTTTGGCCTCCAGGAACCTCACACCCAAATTCTGACTGTGTGGGACTTTACAGCCTGCATATGTACAAGGTATCTTTTTTCCTCCTGGCCTTCAAATTCTTTTCAATTAATATTTTTGTTGGTCTTGATTTGTATTTATTTCCTCATACGTTGATGCAAATCTTTTGGGTAAAGGGTGGGGAATAAACTATCAAACTTTTGATGTGAAGAACTGAAATTCACAGAGAGCATTCCAACACACATTTGCATTATGTAAAAATACAAATAACTAAAATCTAAACACTCTACGAAAATGTGTAATGATATTTGAATCACCCAACACTAAATAACTGACTTCTATCAACATACCTTAATAGAGATTACCTCTTTTCTTCAATGATCAACCTTTAAAATTATCAGAATTAACTATACTAGGAAGATTCTTCCTTATCATTCTGTATCAGTGTAATTAAAATATGAGCCTTTAACAATTTTTAAAATTAACAAATCTCAACACATTAATAGTTGGGTATATAACAGAAGTGATAACTGGTACATGGGTTTGCATGCTATTTTAAAGAAATTAAATCCAACTTCAAATCATAATTATACTCTTATTTATAACTGAAATACATTAAGTCAGATGTAGAAATGTCCATTTGGCTTTCTTTTCCACTCTTTCCTACCCTTTCCCCACATACATATCAAAGTTAGATATTTACTTACTTGTGAGATCATCTAATAATTGGCATCTCAAATCAAAATACTCCATACACTGAGATAACAGTCTAAAAAAAGATAATTTCAATTATTAAAACAGGCTGATTTGATAAAAAGAATATTCCTTATAATAAGTTCATAAAACAAGTGAATAAGAGAATTTTATAAGCATAAAACAACTACTTTATATTAATTCAACTTCAATATTTTAGCAAGAGGTACATTAATGATTTTAGTAACACAGATACAATATGGGACTAATAGTATAAAGAGAGGAACTTACTAAATCTGTTACATTTTGTAATGATGTACACACTGATTACGCTTATTAAAAAAAATCAACCAATACTTACTAAGCACTATACTTCGAACTGTTTTAGAGAAACAGTGAACAAAGGAGACAGACAACAAATAAAAAAATACACGTTAATTGGTACTAAGCACTAAGAAGAAAAATAAGCAGAGTTAAATAAATGAAGAGAAAAGTTAATTGTTTGGAATGATCAATGAAGCTTTTCTGTAATTACAGTAGTGAAGAGCACAAATTTTAAAGTTACGTGGACTTAGTTTTAATCCTGGTTCCACTACTTAAAGATGGGTGTCTAGAGACAATTTATTTCAGTTCCTTTGGTTTTCTAATTTCCAAAATGCTTATTAGAGTATTAGAAATAAACCTATACATACATAAATACATATATACACCTACACACATATATACATATACATAAATATACATAAAAGGCTCAAGAATGCACTGCTGATAAACCAAGATTTACGATTAAAAATGTGGGAATAAAACTGCCAAACTCATTTGGCTATTGTAAGGCTTAAATGATAAATATATGCAAAGAATTTAAAATTCTGTATGGCTCATAGTCCATGGTAATGGCTATTATTATTACTATTACTATTAGGAAAAATATGACCCAACTTGGGCACTAAAAAAGTTGTGAAACATAATTTTCAAAATTATAAAAAACACACAGGTTAATAAGCACAATAGCTTACATCTTAAAACATGGCTTATACATTTCAACTAGAGAATTATTGATTTTTATAAGATAATAAAGGGATTATCTGATTTTAGGAAAATTTTAACTAGGAAAAGTTGGGAATTCTAAAGTGAAAACGTACACGGGCAAAAGTTTCTATGGCTTTTAGTTCTGATGTCTTTATTGGGAAAAATCATCCTCTGAAATTTGGTTTTACACCATTAAAATATTACTTTTCATTACCAGAAATACAGCAGTATATGTAAAAGATTATAGAATGAATGGGATTGATACCTGAAATACTAGGATGGTTCAAAATACAAAAATCAACCCATATGATATACTACATTAACCAAATAAAGGAAAAACCCCCAACATGATCACCTCATTTGATACAAACAATAACAACAATAACAACAACAAAACACCCTGACAAAAGTTAATGCCCTTTCATGAGAAACACACCCAACAAACAAGGAAAATAAGAAAATTGCCTCAATGTATAATAATAAAGGCCATTTATGAAAACCCCCAGCTAACATCATACTCAATGGTGAAAGCCTGAAAACTTTCCCCCTAAGATCAGGAACAAAGACGCCTGCTTTCACTGCTTCTATTTTACATAGTATTGGAAGTTCTAGCCAGCGCAATTAGGCAAAGAAAAAAAAAAGGGGGCACCCAAATTGGAAAGGATGGAGTAAAACTATATCTGCTGGCAGATGACATGATCTTATACAAGGGCTGTCTGGAAACTATTTAGCCTTGTAACCATTCTCATTATATTGACAATGGCTGGACCAAATACCCAAATTTAACAGCTAAAACATAAAACCCTTAGAAAAAAACACAGGGGAAAAACTTCATGACATTATGTACATTTGGCAATGATTTCTTGGCTATAACACCAAAAGCACAGGTTAACAAAAGGAAAAAAAGAGATAATTTGGATGTCATTAAAATTAAAAACAGTTATGTATCATGGGACACTATCAAGAGAGTGAAAATAACACCACAGAATGAGAGAAAGTATCTGGAAATCATGTATCCAATAAAAGATTAATATTCAGAATATAAAGAATTCCTATAACAAACAACAACAAAAAAAAAACCAGACAACTTAATAGAAAAATGGGAAAAGGACTTGAATAAGACATTTCTCCAAAAATATACAAATGGCCAATAAGCATATGATGAGATATCTGCTATCACTAACTGTTACAGATATGCATACCAAAACCAAAATAAGATGCCACTTCACACCCATTAGGATAGTTACTATCAAAAACAAACAGAACAGAAAAACAAACAAACAGAAACCAATAATGTTGGCAAGGATGTAGAGAACATGAAACCCTTATGCTCTGCTGGTGAGAATATTAATATGGTATAGCCACCGTGGAAAATAAGTATGGTGGTTTTTCAAGAAATCAAACATAGAATTACCACATGATCCAGTAATTCCACTTCAGAGTATGTACCCTAAAGAACTGCAAACAGGGACTAAAACTGTTATTTGTATACCCATATTAATAGCAATATTACTCATAATAGGCTAAAGGTATAAACTAGCCAACTGTCCATGTACAGATGAATAAACAAAATATGATATACACATACAAATATTATTGTTTCAAACAGAAATGAAACCATGACACATGCTACAACATGGATGAACTTTGAAAATATATGCTAAGTGAAATAAGTCAGATGCAAAAGGACAAATATTGTGTGATTCCACTTATATGTAGTACCTAGAAGAGTCAAATTCATGGACAGAAAAAGGTAGAATGGCGGCTGTCAGGGGTTAGGTGAAAGGGAGAACGGGGAGTTATGTTTAGTGGGTACGAGGTTTCAGTTTGGGATGATGAAACAGTTCTGGAAATGATAGCTGTGATGGCTGCACAGTAACATATATGTACTTAATGTGAATGAATTATGTACCTAAAATGGCTAAAATGGTAAATTTTGTTATATATATTTTGTAAAAAAAGAAATTCTAGCAAATCTAAAAACAACTCATTATTTAATGATCTATAAGTTTTTTAATATATAATCAAAATTAGCTTGCTGTTTGTCATATATGTTACAAATCTATTTAGCCAGTGTATTAACTGACATTATGATATTTTTTCCACATAAAAAATTTTAATTTTTATGGGGTCAAATCATATCAGTCTTTTAGGTAATGACTTCTTTTTTTTTGTGTGTGTGTGTTTATTTTATTTATTTTATTTTTTAAAGATTTATTTTATTGTTTGACAGAGAAGGAGAGAGAAGGGGGAGGGCCCAGAGCAGTCTCCACAGCCGCACACCATTCGCTTTGAATATAGTTTCATTCCACACAGGTGGATGTGGGGCACAGGGAGGAAAGCACACCCCAGTTCAGCACATGGGCCCGCCTGGGCCTGGGCCAGGCCTCGATCCCCAGACCCCCTGGCTGCAATGCAAGTACTCAACCCTCTGAGCCATCCTGGCATCCCCTTTGTATTTATTTTTAAGAGTGAGGAACTGAGAAGCTGATTGGAAGCATAGTGTGTGAACAGGGTTGACTGATAGCCCACGGGGTGCTGAGTCAGCCACTTTTTCTTTAATTTTTTTTTTTTTTTCCTCTGTCCCTTCCCACCCTTCAAATATCAATATCTATAGGCCTTTGCTCTCGGGTCACCTTGAGGGTATAAGCCTGATGGCTGGGTTCCTAGGGCAGAGGGGGATGGTAGGAAGTGTGGTACACGAAGAAGCCTGTATAAGGTAATGACTTCTTAATGGGGACAGAAAAGAAAAAAAATCTTAAAAAAAAACAAAGATGGGGATGCCAGATGGCTCAGCGGGTTGAGAGCTTGTCTTGCAGCCCTGGGGTTCGAGGATCATGTGCCCCAGTTCAGTTCTCCCCTGGGTGAGCTTCCCACATGGGAGGCTCCCAGCCAGGTTCCTGCCCTGCAGTCCCACGTCCACCTGTGGAACGAAACTATATTGAAAACTGATGATGTACAATTATGAAAACTGTTCTGCCCCCCCGCCCGCCACTTCTCTCTGTCTTTCTTTGTCTGTCTCTCTCTGTCAAAAAACAATAAAAATAAATCTTTAATGGGTACAGAGTTTCAGTTTGAGATGATGAAAAAATTCTAAAGATGGATAGTGGATATGGTTGTGCAACAATGTGAATACACTTAATGCCACTAACTTAAAATGGTTAAAATATTAATTTTTGTTTATGTATATTATGCAACATTTAAAAAACATACAGCAAATTTGGATGCTTATATGTTGTGGGTTTGGAATAGCTCTAACATTTCTTCTCTTCCAGGACTAATTTATAAAGCACATACCGTAAATAAGAAAAGTAGATATAAAGTTCACAAATTTCTGTGGTACCTTATAAACTCCACAGCAGGGGCTCTCTGGGAACAGAAAGTTGGAGAAAAGTGGCTTAAACTTGAGGTCAGTAAGTGATCTCCCATCCTCCGTCTGGATTGGGACACCCTTGCATGCAGGCTAGCATACGAAGATGAGATGGGATAGCAGAATGGACTGACCTTATCATTCTATGAGCCTGGATTACAAGCCTTCTTACATGCCTAAGGCATGTATAAAACCAAGAAGGCCAAAAGGATACCACAGCTACATCCAGACGTGGAGTTAGGAGGTACACTGAGCTGAGAAAGTGACATACAAGAAGACATGAGAAGTGTGTCTTTTACAGAGATCTGGAATAATTTCTGGTTCTCACCAACCAGGTGAGCTCCTTCTTCTCTTTGGGGTAGGTAGACCAGATGGGATGAAGGTGGGAGTTGGGGGTGACTAAAGGGAAGAAACACTGAAATGACCTTTTTGAGGGCACAAATGTTAAGAGAGGGGAAATTCTGTCAAACTGCTAATGCGAAGTGGACTTCAGGGGAGAAGTGTACAAATCATTATTCTTTCTTCTTTTTTTTAAGATTTATTTTATTGAGAAAAGGTGAGAGAGAGAGAGAGAGAGAGAGAGAGAGAGAGAGAGAGAGAGAGAGAAAAGAGAAGAGGGGAGGACCCAGAGCAGTCTCCATAGCTGTACATCATTAGTTGTGACATGGTTTCATTTCACACAGGTGCATGTGGGGCCCTGTGAGGCAGGACCCTTCATATGGGGTTTGCACGGGCCTGGACCAGGAATCAAAACCCAGGCCCCAAGATTGCAAGGGAAACGCGCAACTACTGAGCTCTCCCAGCACCCTTTCATTATTCTCTTTCTGTACCTTTTCATCTTTATTACGTACCTCTGATTGACTCCTCTCATAATACTAGTTGGGGACCAGAGAGGCAGCTGAGCTGTGAGAATCACACCGAGGAGAAATTGATTTGGCTTCTGTACATCTGGATGAGTTGAAGTATCTGTCTGACTAAGAGTATACAGTTGATCACAGGCAACACGGCGAATCTGAAATTACATTAGTGGCAAAGGGTGAACATCAACCAAACATCAACCAATACTTAAGAGACAGTTTAAAAATGGATTTTCCTCAAAGTCTATACTTTGAAGGGTACTATAAGGGTATAAATATTTCAATCATTAATGTAAAGGTTACACTGAATAAACCAGAGCTAGTTAAAAACAAGTGTGGTCAGATTTCCTATATCTACTCTAATCTATTATAATTTAATATAAATGAAAATAAATAAAAAAATCTTCTTTGAGTGTTTCAAAGTTATTTTCAAGGTCATGTAAGAAAATCAGAATTATAAAATCTAATGCAAGGTCATGGCTTGAAGGTAGTCTTTCATGATTTTGACCAACATGTTGACACTGAATGCCAGCTGCCTTTGCCAGCTATGGATGTTGAACACTGGCCGTAACATTTTGTTTGTTACAAACACAAATTAATCACAGCGCTAGTCTCTTAACTTTTGGTGGAATATGGAATAGAAAGGAGGGCAGATAGTTAAATGGTCACTTTGCTTCAGAGTAGTCTGCAACCCCTGTGTATGATTCCCTTTGAGAATTAAATGCCATTCCTCTGGTACCTCCACAATGTTATGGTATCCAGACAGCCCATGACAGAATAGGACCAATGCATTTTTTATAAAGTAATGTAAACAATTCTTACCTCAGCACTTGGTGATCCAAGCAGAATATCAATGATAAAATCAGCAACACAGGGCAAGTTATAGAAAGATGCTAATGATAAGAATAAAGAGAATTGGGAATGGGGGGGGGTGGGAATTAAGTTAGGAAAGTATTTTCAAAATTTCAAAAATTTGAATAATTTCTTAAGCATAACTATAGCAGAAATTCATCTCTTCTCCATGGAATCAAATTCAGGACCTTCGAGCTTCTAAGGTGCTCAAGAACAGGACCATGTCTTGGTCACCTTTGTCCCTCTACATTTTAGCCCAATGCCTCACACATACCAGTTACAGAATAAATATGTCTTGCTTTGATAAACTATCCATTCTTGTGAACTATAAAATATACCCTACTATAAGCTTACAAGTGATAAGAAAGCTTGAAGGGAATTTATAATTTTTTTAATCTATATTTGAAAATATCTCTAAAATCAAACAACTGTAGAAAAATTGAACTAAGAGTATGGCATATGTTCAAAAGCATTTTATGACTCACACTTCTCATACGTAAACCTTCAAAGACATTCTTGTTCAAAATAAATAATTTTGGATACTATTTTGATGTGCCATAAACGTCTAACTTTTTCTGTTTATCTTGATTATACTAAAAAGTTACACTGTATGTTTAACTAAACTCAAAATGATCAAATAAACAGGAAGCATGAATCAGCAGTAACAACAAAGAATAGAGCTCCTTCCTATGTGTTGGTACATTCTTGAAAAAGGAGCTGTTAAGACTTCATTCCTGAATAAAAATTTACTGAGGAGCTACTATGCATCAGGTAGTGTTTGGGTGCTAGAGATTCATTAGGGAATAAAACGGACAAAAGCAGCTGTCCTTATGGAGCTTACAGTCTAGGTGTGGAGGGAATGATGATAATAAACATGATAGTAAATAAATTATATTGTATTCTATTAAGTGATAACTGAGATGGCAAAAAGAAGGTGAGGGTTCAGGTAGTGCTAGGGTGAGGGGAATGTTGTTTTCTTTAAAAAGGTGGTCAGAGTATGTCTCACTAAGAAAGTGACATTAAGCAAAGACTTGTAGAAAATGAGGAAGAGAGAGCCATGTAGATAGATGGGGGAAGAAAATAACAGGAAGAGGGAGCAGCCATTGCAAAGGTCCTGAGGCAGGAATGTGCCTGGAGTATGTGCAAGGAGGCCAGGGTGGCTGAAGCACAATGAGTGAGGAGGAGAGTAGGAAAAGGTGAAGGCACAGAGGTATCAAGGGGGTAGACTGTGCCATACCTTGATGGCCTCAGTAAAGAGTTGGCTTTTACTCAGTGTGAACTGAGAAGCCACTGCAAGGTTTTAAACAGAGGAGTGACATGATATGACTTACATTTAAGAAGGTCCACTTTGGTTACTGTGTGGAGAATAAACTACAAGGGTAGAAGCAGGGAGATTAGTTAGGGCACTATTGCCATAATTCAAGTGAGATGATGGCACTAAAGGGGTAGAATCTAGATATAGTTCAGAAGATGTGCTGACAGATTAGAAGTGGGGTGTGCAATAAAGGAATCGAGGGTGACTCCAAGGTTTTCGGCTAGAGGAAAACTGCTATAAAGTTGGGGAAATTCTTGGGTGACATGGGCCACCAGCAGTTCAGTTCTGGACACATTAAATTAGGAAAGTCTATTTGATAACCAAGTGGAGATGTCAGTGGAGTGGTTCAGGCTGTAGATCCAGGCTGTTATTAGCATACAGAGGGAATTTAAGGCTGTGAGAGTGGATGAGATCACTAAGAGAATGAGTGTAGACAGAGACAAGACAGTGATGAGGGACTGAGCCCTGGGGTGCTCTAATATTAAACATGATTAATAAAAGCCCCAGTTTGCTAAGGCCAACAATCAAGATAAAAGGGAAAATCTTAAGTTTCATAATTTTAAAGAGTGGAGCCACTATCAGTTTAGAAATTGATCTATAACTCTAATTCTATATTTATGAACTACAAATCTGAGTGATTTTAATTCCTCAATTAGACAATTAACTCCTGGAGGGCAAATATATTGCCTTTATATTAATAATACTTACTGTGGATCCTTGTGCTCAATAAATATTTGGAATTTAACTACTCTAGTACTATTGTTACCTATTGCTCATGCCAACTGTCCCTTTTTCATTTCTACTAATATGATTATCTATGGAGGACTATAAATAATTCCCAAGAGAAACCTGGACTTCCCCCAAAAGAGATGAATTGCAAACGAGTGTGCTGCATACCCAGTTGCTGGCTCCGAAGCTGTAGGCAGGTGACAAGAAGAGACAAGGCCTCCCCAGCAATCAGCGAGTCTTTGGTGGACACAGATTGCTGTCGCACACAGATGCCGGCATGCAGGGCTACTGGGTCACCTTCACTTCCAGAGCTGCAATTGCTTCCTGGAAACAGGCAAGCAGGTTATTGCAGACCCCACAGGACCAGCAGGATATTCTAATACCCTTTTAATGTGTTCTAGAATCCTCAAGTGAAATCAATAGTTCAAGAAGACACTTTGTTCTAAGAAACAAGGAAGAATCACTTTATCTGACCCCAACTGCTTTGCACTTAAAATATATTTGGAAGCACTCGAAACATGTTTATGAGGCAAAAGTAATTTTAGGTGACAGAAAAGTGAAATTCTGGAGGCATGTGGGAGTCTTCCTGGGATTTTAGAAATGCTCCTTATCTTTAGCTAGATGTGGTTATACTTCTGTAAAAAGAAATCCTGTACATTTAACATTTCTGCACTTTATGTATGTCATACATTTAAAAAACTTTTTTATTACTGAGGTATGTACACACACATAGATTGAGTAGGGAAAGCAAATGAAGTTGAAAAGTAAAGTTATTTATAAAGGCCAAATAGAAAGTAAATGTCCAAATCAAGAAAATAACTTTTCCAGGTAGGAATTCTAGAATTTTTATTATAGGCACAATTATTGGCCTCATGACAGTTCATACTCAGCAAGCTAAAACTCTGATTTGGTTTCCCCACTTATTCTGTGTTTATAACAACATTTTTCTTTTTTCTTTTTCTGAAGTGAAGTATGGCATACATACAGTAACGTGCACAAATCTTAAGTGTAGCTTGATGAATTTTTGCCCAAGCTCAAAAGCAAGAGAAAAGGCTTCCCCTTTCTTGTGACTCAAAAAAACCAATATATAGACAATTCTTACGGCTATTTGTTGCCCAATGTTCCAATTAACTTTAACTTTTTAAAAATAGTACCTGAACTGCTGAGTCTGTTTCGAATTCCAGCAGGAAACAGAGAATTACTTTCTTTAATTGGTTGGCTGCTTCCGACGAGGTCAAGTCGCCCTGCAGCTGCAGCCCATGACAGTCTCATGAAACAAGCCACAGTAGACGTGAAATCACTTACTTCCATTGTCTATAGAAGTACAGAAAGAGTGTGATAAGAAAAGGCAGTATTGGAACACAGTCACTGACTTCTATAACTTTCTTACTGGTCTCAGTTTTGTGAGACTTCTCCCCAAGATCATGCAGAATGGCCTTTTTTATGCCTCCACACTGCTCAGACTTTCAATAGCTCTCTACTCTGCTCCCTGTAAAACAAAGATGCCGATCTCCAGGCTCTGGATTTGTTGCCTGCCACCAACTTGGTTTTTCCTATTTCCCTTCTTCCCCATGCTGCCTTTTGGCCTGCATGACACTGGGTGACCTCTCAGAGACCCTCCCTTTTTCTTGAATAGGTCTCCTCTCTCCAACTCTCCATACTTATCTCTACATATCTAATTCCTATCCATTCTTCCAGGCTGACCTCAAATGCCACCTTAGACATGAAATCATCCACAATAGCCACAAGTGAAGGTAATTATTCCACTTCCTCTGAAGGCCCAGAGAATGTTTTGCTTTTGTAGTTCTCTTACAACACTTGGTATCTTCAACCTTGAATTAGTTTTTCTGCACTAGTGGTGCCTTTTTTACTCACCTAAGTTCCTTGAAGGCTATATTCATGTGAATCATTTTTATAGCTTCACAGTCCCTTCCTGTAACCAGTGTTTTCTAAATTGGAGGTAGTTAATAATTCTTGATACACAAATCACTTACTTGTATTGCAACTCGTGCAGCAGGAATGATTTCCTCAACTCTGATAGAAGACCTATCAGACACTGACAACTGTCGGTAGGATGACTTTTCTGGGGTACCGCATAAGGATATCTGCCTGCTAGTCTGCCGGCTGACATTGCGGAATGGGCGAGAGGAAAGTGCTTCTATGCCATCTTTGGTGAGGTCTTCATCTAATAACGTGGGCATTGTTTGCCCAACAAGTAAAAATCTTAAAAAGAAATAAAAGGTAGACTTATTCAAGCTCATTTGATACTATTTAAAATGCTGGGATTGGTAAGAAAAGTCAAATCGGGAAAGCCGGGATGGCTCAGCGGGTTAAGCGCTCGCTTTGAAGCCCCAAGGACCGAGGATTGAATCCCGGCTCCGGCCCAGGCGGACCCACATGCTGAACTGGGGTGTGATTCCTGAATGCGGTGAGGCCCCCCAGTTCAGTTCAAAAAAACAAAATAAACAAACAAACAAAAACAACAACAACAAAAAAAAGTCAAATCAAGTATTGCTTTGTGAGACTAACGCAATATATTAGCATACCTTGCAAGTTGTAGACAGATGGAATAAACTCCCTGCCTTGTTTCATAGTCAACTTCTGATGGGATGGAGTCCCTCTGCATGACATTTACAACCAAACTTCAAAAAAGAGAAAAGAAAAAAGGCAGGATATTAAAGACTTCTATTTCTTTCATAGAAAATTTTCTGTAATTTATAACTAATAAATATTATCAATAACTTAAAATTTTTATAAGATTCTTACATATTTATAACTGGACTATACATGTTTTCATCACATGATTCCCTATGATAACTTACAACCCTCCTGGTCCACTCAGAATTAAGTTCCTTGCTTAGCCAAAAAAAGATACCCAATACAGTGTTTGGATAGTTCCCCTTCTGAATGGTTTGAGTTCAGTGATCTTGGTACCAGCACAATGATCAATTAAAAAATATATCCAGAATTGGTGTATTCAATACAGCTTGTTTTCCACAGTTACTACAATCTACATTACTGCAAAAGCTTCCCAACTGTTCTTTCTGATTCCACTCTTGATGCTCCCTCCACCAGTCTTGATGCTCAATCTGGTCTCAAGAGCTAAACCAGAGTAATTCTTTTATTTTTTATTTTTTTAAAGAGAGATACAGAGAAGCAGAGTTGCATGTCATTAGTCTTCTACATAGTTTCATTCCACGGGTGGGTGCAGGGCTGCGCAGGGCAGGAACCCGGTTGGGGGCCTCCTGCATGGGAGGCATGCCCCCATGAGCCAGGGGCAAACAGGGGGCCTCCCACATGACATACGCCTTGGTGAGAACAGAACTGGGGGTACACCCCAGTTCAGCATATGGTTCTACTTGGGTCGGGGCTGGGATTTGATCCTTGGACTCCAGGGCTATAAGATGGGCAGTCAACTGGTTGAGCCATCTCGACATCCCCATGAGTAATTCTTTTAAAATATAAGTCAGATCATGGCACCGCTCCTCTGCACAAAATCCTCTTATGACTTCCTGTTTCCTACAGAGAAAAACGGCAATCTTCACAGTAGCCTGTAAGATCCTACATACCCTGAACTCTGGTATGTCTGTAACCTCATGTTCCTCTCTACCACCTCCCACACTCTGCCCAACTACGCTGGCCTCAGGTGGTCAGCTTTCCCCAGGGGTCTCAAGGTCTCACTCCCACACCTCCTTCACGTCTCCATAAAATGTCACCCCATCAGTTAAGCTTTCCCTGACCATGCTACTGAAAATCACAACCCTCCCCACCTCCCCCCTTTGTCTTATTTTTCTCTACAGCTCTTATCAACCACCTGATGTGCACTTTTACCATGACTTCTTCCTTTAACGTTTGTCTCCCCAACAGGACTGTAGGATAACAAGGATATGGGGTTTGTCTAATTTATTCAATGCTCTGTTCCCAGTGCTAAGCACAATGCCTGGCATGTAAATTAACTGACATACAGAAAGAAGCCAGAAATAAAATGCCTTTATTGTCATAATTCTGCAATTGACTTTAGTAAACTGAAATGAGTTGTTATAAAGAACATCTCTACAATGTTGAACAAAGAATAAAACTATATATGTGCATTAGGCCTTCCTTCCACATGCTTGGGAATTCCTTTAGCTCTATCTATTTCTCATTCATTTTATCTCTTAATGATCTCCTTCAATTTCTCTTCCCTGTCACAGCCTCCAAACAGGAATTCTTTCAAGTATCTTCTGCTCAGACTTCAAGCTGGTTTTCACTCCTAGAGCAAATGGCATGCCTACTTCTTTCTAGAGCAAATCTCTTTTCAACTGCAGAACTCAGCCCCATCAATCAATCATGCCTTTTTCTTTTATCTTTATTCTTTTCCTCATCAGTCCCTTTTTGTCAGCCTAGAGAATCAAGCCTCTACAAGTTAAAATCAAAACAAACTTTTGATTTTAATAAATATTTTATTTGCTTTTAATAAGAGCAAACTTTTCCCTCAGTTATTCTTCCTGTCAAAGTACTGTCATCCCCCTTTTTTCACTCATTGTAAAGCAGAGACTTCTACTTACTGATTCTATGTCCCTTTCTTATATGCTGCTAGCTGCTGATGCCCTGATGGCTGTACTTATACACTGATGCCTTCCCAAATCTCTAATGTCGTTCTCCGCTTCTCCCGAGAGCATCATATCCAAACCATTTACTTCTTGTGACTCAAAGGGACCTCGTCTACAATCAACTTCATTTTTCTTAACTTCCTCTGTTTCCTGCAACTCCTTACATGTTTATTCCCCATAAGGACTAAAGATTCATTTACCCATTCTCTCAAGGTAGACATCATAGGGCCATTTTATAAATGTTCCTACCCTTTATCTAGTCAGAAAGATTTGCCTATTTTACCTCATAAATGCCATTCTACCACTGTCCTAAATATAGAGCCTGCCATTTCTTTTGTGGGCCACTGTCATAGCTCTTAATAGTTCTCCCTACCTTCAGTCTCTCCCACTTCTATTCTTCCCCACTGCAGCCAGAGTAATTGTTCTAGGTAATTCCTGGCTCAGAAACCTCCTGTTTTTGGTCTGTAAGATATTACTGAAATTCCTCAGTGTGATACTTCTGTAGGTATTTCTCCCCTTTAGCCTTTTTTCTACACTTACTAGGCAATTGTAGTTCCCAGGAGAGGGCATGCACCTTCATGCTTTATTCACTGCCACCCCACCTCTGGCTTGGAGTACCTTTTCCCTCCTTATTTACTTAAGAGAATGACTACTTGTTTCTCAGTTCCCAGCTCAAATGTCACTTTCTGTGAAGCATTTCCTAATCTTATGAATCCAAACGAATTTAACCAATTTAACCACTACTTTCTTCCCTAACCTCCCTGACCCAAAGCACTTTTAATAAGCTTCTTTTTTGATACTTATAACTGTTGGTTATTCTTTGTTAAATCATGAGCCTCTCAAAGATAGGGATAATACCTAAATTATCCTTGTATCCTCAGAACTAATGCCTTTAACAACACGGACTACTGGAAATCAAATTCACCTTATCACAAACTGATAGGAAACCAACAGAGATACAACCTCATTTCTTCTCCTCTTCCTGAGAATTTCCCCCACTACTAGAGGGGAAAGAGACATGCTTTTCTAAGTTTTCCAATTAATCAAAAGTCATAATATGAATTAAAATATTCCAAACACTGAAACGTCATTCCTCCTTATTACAAATCTCATAATGCTTCCCATAATACCTTGTAGAAACAAGCAAGGCTTGGTACCAAAGATAAATTAAAATATATTCATTTCCTGAAATTCATGTAACATTGTAGTGAAACTCTAACCTCAAACCTCCTGCTTTGAGGAAGTTCTCACAGAAAGATTTTGCACAGTTTCTTGCCATGTCATCATCAGCAGTTGGCATGAGTTTGGAGCTTAGAACCTTGGAAAAAGATAAACACAATTAATCATCCCAACATTTCCAGCAGAAATTACTCCTATACTAAGCAAAACAATCAGACAACTCGAGTCAGAATCTCTTTAAATGCTGCGTGTTGTTTTCCCCCCAAAAGTATAAGGAGGCTGATGTTTCACAATTAAAATAATCACATATTCCAACTTCTAGTTACTTAACCAGAAAAATCTGTTTTGAAGAAAGCTAATGTGTTCTTTTCATGAAACCAGCAAATGTAAATGTCTCAGGCTTAGGAAGAGCAGATACTATATGTGATATATTCTTGTAAAAGTATATAAACTACGTTTTATAAAAAAGCTCACTTACTAAAGATGCTACGAGCTGTAATGATTTTAATGTCTATTCATTTAGCTACCTACGATGTACTAGGTAGGCATAAGCTGAGGTGCTTAACATGCATTATCTCTGTCTCACTATGTATGGCATATGTACTGTACTCTAGGTAAAGACCGTTACCCCAGAAGTTTAGTAACCTCCCATCCAAGGTCACGTGGTTAGAATTCAAATGCGGATGTGTCTCACTCTAATATTCATGCCCCTTTTATAACACTGCAATACTTAAGGGAAGCTTAACTGAATAATTTGGTGTGGCAGAGAATTATTTCACATAAATAAATTGTAGTAGAGACTACAAAAATATAGCTCACATTCTGGTTTTACTCCCTACAAGCTCACAGATCTCAGGCACACAAGTTTCCCTTTTGCCTCAGTTTTCTCATCAGCTAAATCAGGACAATAATTACCTTTACCAGAGGATTGTTTGGATTAAATGAGACAACACAAGTTTAAGGTGAACCACATAAGCACTGGCATAAAATAAGCATTCAGTAAGCAATTGCTCATTTAGTTGTTATGTTTTAAGAATTAAAAAACAAAACTCATTGACTCAATTTATCCAAGGTTTTAAACTAGATGCAATTCAAGATTCTTTTCTATTCTAAAAAAATCTGCTTCTATGACCCTACTGGGGGTTTTATAAACTTAGAATTTTAATGTGGAATTTTCTTTTAAAAATGCTTTTTTCCCTAAATTGCTATGTGGGAAACAGGTTTGTCAGCCTTGGATTACGAGCATTACATGGGAAAACAGGAACCCTTTGTAATTCTAATCCTTCTTGAGTGTCCACATCCACATGCACCTCCCCACTATCCCCCATGCTGAATGGTCAACAATTTAGTGAGGATGGAATGTTTCCTCAAAGAAATATGTATTTGGAATACATATTTGGAATATGTAGAAATACATATTTGGAATATCCACTTTGAAGTTTCCTAGTAGGGTAGGTCAAAGACCAAAATGTAAGAAATTTAACCTTTCAGGTAACAGGAAAAATGAGTGTTTTTGGGAGAGTTAAGTTTTCCAAATGGTGTTGTTTAAAGCAAAAGACAACCTACCAAAGGAATTCCCAGTGAACAGAAAGAAGTGTTAAAATTGTACTGGAGGTATTTTACTAACTCCTAAATAGTGCAATGTAGACAGCTAATGACAAGGTAGACCCACTGCTGGATTATTCTGTTTTCCTAGGTGCTTTCAAATGTAGGTGTTAAGATTTATGCCTCAACATTTTTTTGAGACAATCATTCAAAAGCAAACCACATATCTGGCAGCAATGAAAGGTTCAAAATTTATAAGCTTAAACTGGCCAATAATTTCTAGGTAAAAAATTTTCTGTTTTGGGATATTATACATACAAAGGCTGCTTGGAAAAAATCCAGCCATTGTCAATATAAACACAGTGGTTACATGATTGGATACTTTCTGGACAGCCATCGTATTTTAAATGTCCACATTAAATAAGGACATACTTTACCTTAAAAATATTTGTTAAATGTTTTCTACTTTTGAATACAACATATCTTTTCACAAGAATAATTATTTTATGGCAAATATGAAATGTTATCATAGCTGGAACATAAAAGCAACAAGTAGAGCATAAAAATGAATGAATATAATTACATATTCCCAATTAGATTGTCAGGTGAAATAAAATTTAGAAAAAATGCCCAACCAGGTAGCCTTTAGAAACTATGACCTTTATTATGACTCAAAGTCTAGTCAAGATAAATGATAATTTGGTGATTAAGGCTGCTTAGGCATTGATCTAGATTCTTTAATGAATAACTGCTTAAATATAACCTTCTAGGTCAAAGCAAAATCATCTCGGGTCTTATTTTCTCCAGACCTAATGTGGTACAAGGTTCTGATGCCTGAATCTTCCACACCGCTTTGTTAGTGCTTTATTTTCGAGACTCAGTATATCCAGCCTCCTCTATGTCTTACTCATAAGAACTTGGAGCAAAGATCTTATCTTTTCAGTTTTGACCCTTTAACTAATACAATGACTTACAGATGGCAAACAGTAAATGCTTACCTACGTAACTAAATCTACCAGTTTAAAGCTACTTTGGGGTAGAAGGGTAATAAAAATATTCTTATGCTCAAATTCTTCCAATGGTATTTTTTTTTAAAACCTTGAAATAATTTTAACATGTCTTTTGACAAATTCCTCATAAAGCTTTATTAATGTCAATAAATCACAGTAGCTTTTTAAAATATTAAGATGCATTTAACAAGGAAGCTCAGGATTAATAATTGATCTACATACAAAACTTCTAGAGGAAGGTAATGATACATTTTAACAGAAAAGGCTTCCTAGTTGTTTATTTAGATGCTATTTTGAAAGTATAATGTACGTAGGTATAAATTTAAAAAACAACATTTACTAAGGCAAAAAACAAAATGCTTCAATTTGTATTCTATTTTTTAAAACTAATTTTTAACAGATCAAACCCATTTATTTCTGTTATCTGGAAACATGGTTCTGCAAGTCAAAACAAAAAGAAATGAAGTTTCTTACTTCTAAGTTGTAGAGCACTCTGAATGTAGACATTCCAGGAGCAAAAGATCGAAACAGACTTTCTAAAATTGAACTGGCACTTGGCTGATGCTGTTGCTTTGAAGAGAGGGATGGAGACTTTGAAGACTGAGAACTTGTTTCAGACAGCAATGTTTTCTACATTTAAAAGAACGAAAAAACTACATCACTCTGTAATTATTAACAAAACACAAACTCCATCACATAAACTGTAAGTGCTGTAAATGTACATGCCACTGAGAATGTCTTCTAAGTGATACTACCAAGGTCATCTTAACATGTTTCTGTATTTTCAAAATCTGTACTTTCAAATACTGATAATGGAACTGTACGATTGCAGAAGTGGTAGTTTTGAGAATTTTCTGAACTGGTACTAGTGATATATTTTATAATTATGTTAGTTCTCTTCCCCCTAAATTTAATATATAAGCCATACATGAGAAGACTGAGCTGATAAACTTCAACCACTAAAATATAAAATTCATAATTTAACAATTTTTTCTCAATTATTTCATTCTGAAAACATAAACATTATGGATAAAACACTACTTCAATATATACATAAAAGTACAATACTCTAAAAACTAAATAAAATGAACTTTAAATATCAACAGTGAAAAAAATTTAAAACATAATTCAGTTATGTCAGCAACTCAAACACAGGCAATTACAGTCAGAGAGGCACCATCACAGAAATATCAGAACCAGAGTCTGATCCCGAACAAGACACTTCATCTCTCTGGTTTTTGCTTTCCTAATATATAACATGAAGGAGGTAGAAGTAGATTGATATTAAGGGCTCTTCTAGTTTTAAAGTTTAATATCATTTTTGACTTTCTCTACTTTAAAAGCCAACATGAAGTTCTTTCTGATTTCCATTTACAGAGAAGGCATTATTCAAAAGAAGAAAAATCGTTATGGGAAAGATGACATCCAATGACCTTAATGTGATTTTGTGTTGTAGTTTCACTGAATCATGGTATAAAGTTCCATGCCAGTTAAATAACTATCCAAGATACTCATACCTTTCTTCCTAAAGAATCAAGTTGATCAAGGGCTTCCTGAATGGCTGGATCAGTGGGTATCAAGAGCAGAAGCTTTCGTACTCGTAGAGTTATCCTGAAATTTTTCAAATTAAAATTTTTTTCACACAGGCCAGTTTTGGTAACAGTCATTTCGTGTGAGTAGTAAACAAGTGAGAAGTTACATGGTCCCTACCCTCAATAACGCTCTCTTTCCAGCTTTGTAAGTGTTTGTATTTACCTTGGCTCCTCTAGATTGGCAAGCTGGTAGAGCATGTCAAACACATTACACACAAGTGCCATCACAACACCGGGAAGGGACTTTTCCTGAGGGAAAAAAGCAAAGCAAACACAAATTTACAAAAGGACTTTCTCCTTTTTTAATCAAACATACCAACAATAAAAATACTAGTCCTGAAGGAGTGCTCACTGCAAATCCTAAGGGGCAGCACTGCGCTCATCTGCACTGAAGAGCACATCAGAATAGTTAGTGGTCTCACATCTTCCCATGAGCTGAGTACCTATGCTCTCTTCTCCTGCCCACCTTCTTGTGAGGGAACTAAGGTGGCAAAGGCAGGCAGAGGAAGAGGGGTAAAACAAATGGCAGGTGTACTTGCTAGAATAGAGAGTGGGCACCACTGAAAGCTGACCAGAGCTTATAAGCAAACAAGGCAATGAGTGACTTGAGAGCAAAGTTAGAGTAGGAGTAGTATATATATATATATATATACATACATCATACACAATACTTAGGCACATATAATTTCAGTTGAGCAAAGTAAGTTGTTCTTGTTTTTTCTAAAGGTGAGAAAAGAAAAAGATGAATACAACTGCACAGGAGAGACTCTGGTTATAAGGAACAAGAAGCTAGACATCACTATAGAATGTCTTTGTACAGGGGAAGAGTTTAACAAATTTATATAAAAAATAAGTAAGAAAGTATAAAAATGTTAAACTTGAAGATATTAAATCCATTATTTCTGTTGCTAATTAATAGTCATAATACTACTCCAAATGGGATTTCTTTCCTAAATTCTTGCTATATATTTAAGTACTACATAGTTATTTAAAAAAACCTCATAATTATTAATCCTAACCCTGAAGAGTTATTTAACATCTATAGCAAGACTATTCTCTTTAAGTTAAAAAGACATAGTCATACAATGATCTGAAAGCCAAATGAAAAAGTATTTCAGGGTGAAGTGATCACACATATCAACTCTGCTTGGGGAATGTCAAGAGGCTGAGGATTGTGAGGCGAAGTGACAGATAGTCTTAAAAAGAGCCTGAGAAGTGGATGATGGCAAAAGTTTTGATAACTCTTTTGAGGAGTGTGCAGATGTGGGAAGGAGAGGAAGGGTGTAGTAACTGAAGTGGAATTGGGGTGAAGAGTGGACTCTTTTAAGATGGTAGAAATAACACAGCATGTGTCAATGCTAATGGGAATAACCCAGTAGAGGGAAAAACAATGAATCAATGAAGAGAGATGTATGAGAGGAGCAGCAAGGAGTGTCCAGGCAGAATGATTCAGAGATTCAAGAGTCTGTGGGTCAGAAGATTGGTCAATTCTGTATCTTTTATCCAATGTAAGCCCAGAGTTTCTCAGTGACACAGTTCTGAAAAGTTAGGCTTTGTCTGAGAGAAAAGAACAAAATCATCCAAATTGCAATGGGCTGAAGGCAAAAAGAGATGACATTTTTGTTTTAAAATGGAAACTTATTACTCAATACCTGCTCCATGGCATAAGATGAACTAAAAACCCCACTGCTGCTGCTGCTGGAGCTGGTGGAGGAATCTGCTGAGCTCCCGGAGGGGGTCCCACTGCCAGAAGTCTTCACTGTAAGGATTTGTTCATCAGAAAAGCCCAGCTGGTGGAGTAGCTTTTGGTCTTTATTCACTGTCAGCTGCAAAAGGTGGTTTCTTAATTATTGAGAGGGAAAGGAAGAGGAAAGTATTCCTATCAGGCTAATGTGCCATAAACTTTTCATTTAAACCTACCAGACTATCATTTGTAAATATCTGTATATTATCCACAGGACAGCACAACTGCTTGGCTATCTTCCACCGGACACTTCCTATGGTTTCATTACTGTGAGCCTGTAAAATAAAATCGACCAGTTGTGAATAGTTCGTTTACTCATTCATTTAAACAACTGTGGGTGAACATGTACTATGTACCATGCACTGTTCCTTCTGCTGTAAGTAAACGTTCTATCCCCTACTCCAATTCCTCCTCCTCATGCATGGAACCTCAAGCCTGTCTTCCATTGCAGGTCTTCCATTCTTTGCTTTTCTGTCACACTAGCCACCTTGCTTGTCAAGAACAAACCTAGCAAACTCCCAGCTCAAGGCCTTTGTACTTGCTGCTGCCTTTGCTTGGGATGTCCTTCCCCAGAAATTGCTTATTTTGTTACATTATTCAAGTCTTTGTTCAAATGTCACTACCTCAGAGAGACCTTCCCTGCCCATCTTTATCTAAAGTGGTATGTAATGTATACCCATCACTCTCTGCCAACTTATCCTGCTTTATTCTTTATAACACTCACTACTATCTGATATCATATATTTACTTATGTGTCTACCCCATCAGTTTCTTTTTATTTCAGGTCTGTATTTATATTTGTTTACCAAACAACTTTTAGAATTGTCACTCATGCAGATATCTTAACCAACATGGTCTTATGAAAACAAGACAATATAAAAATGACTACAGATCTTATCATAAACCTACCTCTACAGTAAAGGTATCTTTGGTAGACTCATAAGTAACATTAAGAGTTAAAAGATGTCCATGAAATGAGGCACCATGAGGTAGAATAGTTCGTGGAACAGAATAAAAATCCTTGAAAAAGACAGTAAATCAAACAAGTCAGATACAGAGTGCCACTGTTAAACATCCCCAAAATACATACTGAACACACTGAGTCTAGTAACAGAATGATTCATTTGCTTTAAAAAGAAGAGAGGCTTACCTCTATCGTGATCACATAGCGTTCTGCCAGAAGTAGTAATCTCTCAATTATTACAAGTTTAGTGGATCTATGGATTAAAAATTTTTTTTTTAACATACTTGAAATGAATTGCTTATTTGAGCTCAATTCCAGTTGGTTTCACCAAAACCACTATCATAGCACTCACCAGTGAGAGACAGTCTAAACTTCCCTTTCACCCAAGAGGGAGATAATTTAATCAGATCACAGCTATAGTGCTTAGATGGAATGAGAAAAGTCTGCACCTCCCCAAATTTCCTCTCCTGTTCTTTTTTCCTTTTTTAAACAGTTGTTCCATAAATAGAAAACTGGGGTTTCCTCTGGGTCTCCACGGCCTATTTGTCCATCAACTCACCAAGAATGAACAAGCAAAGCCTTTACAATCTTATAGCTAAAGTATGCCACAGAATTCTGTAAATACATTAAACCCGACAAAGTTCTAAACTGGCTGAAAATTAGAAGACAGATGCAAACCAGGAAGTAGTCCACAAATAAGGGTTGCTATTTGTTTTAATTAGGTTAAGAATGAGGAAGAAAAGGACACACAGTTGTTCATCTGGTTTAAGTGAACAGTCTGTATAGTTAAAACTTACAATATGTTACCCTAAGGTTTTCAAAGTACTTAAAAAATCAACACACATGAGGAGACCCAACCATCTCTGGGACAGGAAACACACAGAGAGGGAGTGTGGAGCTCTAACAGATTCTAAAAATGAGACTTGAGGTCTCTTTTGGTTAGTCTTATAAAATCGTTATCATTTGAAATATAGTTGGCCTTCAACATCTGTGGGTTTCACATTCACAAATTCAACCAACTGTGAATCGAAATTATTTGGGGGGAAAAAATAAAATCCCAGGAAGCTCCTAAAAGCAAAATTTGAACTTGCTATGTGGCACATACTACACTGAATTCCCACGAATGAAGTGATGTGTAGGCATACACTGCTGTAGTCTATATGAAAATGTAGGTTAATGCAAATACCGGTACTATGCCATTTTATCTAAGAGACTTAAGCATCCCTGAATTTTGGGAGAGAATGTGTATGTGTCCTGGAACCAACCCTTTGGATACCAAAGGAGGACTATAATAGGACTTCAACATTCAGCAGCATATATAGTCACAGTTCTATACTTTATTAAAGAGAACATGTGTTAACGTCGAGATGAAAATCCAAATGCCTTCAAACATTTGGTATTCCAAAAATTCTAGGTATTTTAAATAAATATATTTCTAAAACTGAAAAAGGTACTACATCTTCTAACAATTGGTCTGTGTAAGCTCATTAACAGTATTGGAAATGCCACTTTAAAGAGTTAAAACACATTTTAACTGTTTTTTAATCCATTCAACAGCATTCTAAATTCTATCAGTCTATGAGCAAGAATTAAAATTAGATATTCAAATGGAAAATCTTTAGAAGATATTTAAGTGCTATAATAAAAATAAAATAGAATGAATTATTGAGTGCAGTGTTTTAATTATACCTCAAGAATGAATTAAACCACAGGTAACATTACAAAACCCTGTATAGATGAGAGAATAACTCCTATCTCATAAGCTGGAAAAATTATGGTCACTGAAAAGTTCTTTCAAAACTAGTAATAAGATACAGCAATGTTTTGGTTCAAATGCAATTTTGACATTATGCATTCTTATTAACAGTTTAGAGTTTATAATAAGAATATTTAAAAACTATTATGTGGTTTTCTCTGTAGTCAAATATAAAATGATTCATATAAAAAGCACTCTATATTCACTTTCTACCATTAAAGAGGTTCTAGAGGGTTGAGTTTTACTGGCTTCTTTTATGCTAAGAAAAGTATCACTACATGGAACTGAACTTATTTTACAAACAAGTAGATAAGAAAGAAGAATGTGAGTAAGGATACTGCCTTGATTCCTTTTCTAAAGGGAGGCTTTAAAAAGAAAAGGAATATCCCCAACTGTAAATAAAAATACATACATACATAATACATACATGCAAGAGTTGAAAACAACTATATGAGTGCTCATCTCTAGAGGGCAGCAGAGTGAGGCATAGAGAGTGAGCCCTTCTGAGTACCTGTCGAGGTTTCCTGGGCATCATTGATTTGGGGCTGCTTACCAATAATGGAAGGATTATAAAACCTCATAAGTGTTTTAGTTACTTGAATCTAATGTTTCTAACTAATGATCTATTTTCTTTACTATATGAAAACTATGGCAAGCACTAAACTCAGATTTCACTGATAATAATCAAAAACACTAAACACAGCAATGTTAATTAAGAGATAGTATTAGTTCAATGTTTTAACACAAATATTTGGAAGGTAAAGTTCTTAAAAATTATTTTGCAAAGTAGTAATATTTTAACTTACTATGATCATAATTTACAATTTTAATTAATCAACATCTTCCACTTCATTCTGCTTACTCTGTTTATGACCTGGATTGTACTACTCAAGGAGAAAGTTATAAGATGTCTAAATAAGTACTTCAAACTTGAAAAAAATTACTCTGCATATAATGAATATATCTTTACTTCATCATACTAGAGAAGGTTACTCATTAAACAGATTAGAAGTAAAATGAATTAAAAAACCACCAAAACTTGTCTTCTAGGTGGGGGGGGGGGGGAGAGGAGCAGAGCACTACTTGGGTAGTTATGATGAATTTTAAAAAGAGATACAAATTTAGGGATGTGGGAACTATATAATTTCCCAGGATATGACTGTTTGCAAAATTATGAAATAAAATGAGGAAATAAACAATTGAGAGATCTCCATAGGAAAAAAAGATGTTAATTATTTTTTTAAACTGATATACAAAGGCTGTCCAGGAAAACCCAGTCATAAATGCCTCTATTTTTCACGTTACATGGCTGGATCCTTTCTAGACAGCCCTTGTATATTTACGCACTGTGTATCTGCTGTCTGCAATCACTTACCTATATGGAGACTGAACTGATGTTGCGACAGTTGGCATGGCAGTTGCAGTAAGCATCTTTGTTGCTCTGGTCACAGCATGTGTTAGAGTGGGGCCACCAAGTGCTGAACTGGCTGCCTATGAAATAAGAAATATCATACTATATCAGGGCTTCTCCACCTCAGCTTTACTGACATTTTGGGCTGGAAACGTTTTGTTGTGGAGGACTGTTCTAGGCATTGTAGGATACGTATCTAACAGCATCCTGGACCTCTACTTAAACCTACCAACCAGTATCTACAAAGGTCTCTAGACATTGCCAAATAGTCCGTGGGAGGAGAAATAATTTCCAGTTGAGAACTACTGTTCTACATATGTTAATACTTACATGGTACTTCATTTAGGGGTACTTGAATATTTTAAGTGGTTTTTTTATGATGGCTTCTATGGATGGAAGTCATAACTTAGGAAACGACACAGATTCTAGCACATATTTATTACCAAAATGTTTAACTTATTACATTTGGGGGCAGTGGCATTTTACGTTTTTGGAATACTTTTGTTAGATATAAAACAGGCCTGAATTAAGAAAGGAAATGAATGTTTAATGCTTTGATCATCATGCTGGAAATAAAGCACTGGAAATACATATGAGACACATATATTACACAACAGGCTTCTAATGGACCAAGAAAACCAATACCACCTACTACTGAGTGTCATGCTGTGGTCTTAATAGCATTTATAATATAAAACAGCGGTATCCAACCTTTTGGCTTCCCTGGGCCACAATGGAAGAATTGTCTTAGGCCACACATAAAATACACTAACAATGGCTGATGAACTTAAAAATAATTTCATGTTCTAAGACTTTGCATTCAAAGCTGTCCTGGGACACAGGTTGGACATGGCTGCTATACTAAAACATGGGAAAGGATAAGAAAAGAAGCAAGTGCCTGTATAAATTCCTGGACCAAAAAATAAAAAGGAAAAAAGGATCTATTGGAAATGCGGAATGTAGAGTAGACCTATTTTCTGAACAGTTCCTATAATCCTTGAAGTTGGAGTGGGTAAAGCAGGGAAGAGGTGTGGTGAAGAGAGAAGGAACAATTTCCTATAAAGTATACTTCTGTACTGGGGGGACTGAGGCTAATGTTTGTTAACAAACTGGTATAATATGGTACTCTACACAAATTCTTCAATAGGAACCAGACACAATTATCAAATTATACATGATCTCAGAATATAAAATTATAAAAGAAAAAAAAATCAAAGCATTTATTAAAAAACAGGTTAAATAAAATTTGCTACTCACTTCTAATCTTGTGTAGCAATCAGCAATGAATTTCTTATGTAATGATACAGAATCCTAAAAGTAAGAGTTATATGGAAATTAAGATTGGTCAGGCATTTAGCTGTAATCATTAAGGATAAAATGTCAAAATAAAGAAGCCAATCTTCAGAAATGCCAAATTATATATAAAAAATATATAATTTTCTGCAACTTTGTGTATGAGTATCTTTTTCCCTTGGATACTCACCTTCTTTAACCTAGGATTTAGATTAATGTAACTATAGTTTATGATTAACTGAATAGCTTCATTTGCAATTTCTTCATCAGGTGATTCCATGGCTATTTTCCAAATGAAATCCATTCCTATCAATTCCAACTTTTCTACATACTGTTCAAAAGAAAGAAAGAAAAATAGATAGCACACTAAGGTCACAAAATTACAATTATTTTCTGTTACACTGTAAGTCCACACTTCTTCAGTTCAATATGCATTAAGGCTACAAAAACCAAGCTATATGAGAACACTATTGTATCAACATGGAATTTTAAAGCAAAAAACAAAAACCACCACAGAAACACTGGGCAACATCCAAGAGAACCTGAATAGATATGGAGATTTTTCCCCAGACAGCCTGACACCAAACTAGACATCTACCCAGATGAGCTGCTGATACAGAAATAGCACAGGAATAAGATGGGCACCATACTCAGGAGCTTTTCATCAAAAGGAAATGGATTCAGGCTAGAAGTAATTATTAATTCGTGGGACTCAATTTGGTCTTTCTAAGAGCTTAAAGATGTTGTAAAATTTTTACCGCCCAGAAAGCAAGGTCATGAATGAAAATAGCCTTGGGGAAAAAAAAAGTTATTTTTTTGCCTTTCTTTTTTTAAGGTAAAAATAAAGCACATGTAAATATAACATTAGTTGTATATATTCTACAGATCCTCACTTTCCTGCTTCATTGCCTGTTCCTAAATTTTTCTCCCCAAACCCCTGCTATGGAGATCCCAGAACTGAAGACTTGGTTACTTTGTTAGGAACATGTGGCTTGATGGATCTGAGGAGTTGGTAGCTTAGATGAAACTTTCTTACTCTGCACTCACTTAGGCACAGGAGGCCACTGGCTGCCTCAGATCAGCATGACGCCAAGAGGGATCTGAGAAGTTGGTTGTGATGAAAAGGGAGCCTCCAGTACACTCTAAGGGATGCTGTCATCAGTGCAGAAATCAGCGCACAAGGGGATAGCCACTCTTAAAAAATAATGTTTTATCTCAAATATAACATGTGTTTTGCTCTCTATAAAATTTTACTAGATTAGGGGAAGCCAGGATGACTCAGTGGGTTAAGTGCTTGCTTTGAAGCCCTGGGGACCGAGGATTAAATCCGGTCCCGGCCCGTGCGGACCCATATGCTGAACTGGGGAGTGCTTCCTCCAGTTTGGTTCTTGCCCTCTGGCTCAGTCCCCAGGTTGGGGGGGGCGTGCTTCCCATGTGGGAGGCCCCCGGCCCAGTCCCACCCTGCGTGGCCTCTGCCCACCTGAGTGGAACAAAACCATGTAGAAAACTGATGATGTACAACTATGGAGACTTCTCTGGCCCCTCCCCCTTCTCTCTGTCTCTGTCTGTCTCTGTCAAAATCAACAAAATACATTTTTAAAAAAAAGAAAATAAATTTTACTAGGTTATCCAAATTATGTACTTACCAACTGAGCTCCTTGTCTTTTCAGTCGATGATCACAGAGATTCACATTTTCAAAATAAGTCTTAAATAAGTTAAAACCTGAAATTATAGAATGTTGGGTAAATTAATACATTCTAAGTAACACAGATAATAAATGAAAAGACTCAAAGCATATTTAAAGCTAAAACTATAAAATGCTTGTATAAAACATGGGCACAAATCTTTAAGAACTTGGATTAGGGAACGGTTTCTTAGATATGGTGCCAAAAACAAGTAGCAAATAAAAAAACAGATAAATTGGACTTCATCAAAATTAACAACTCTAGTGCTTCAAAGGACTACCAAGAAAAAGAAAGTCTACAGAATGGGACAAAATGTTTGCAAATCATACATCTGATGAGGAGTTAGCATGCAGAATATACAAAGAGCTCTTATAACTCAACAAAGAAAAGGTAAGTAACCTAATTAAAAACTGGCAAAGGATTTATCTCTAAAGAAGATATACAAATGGCCAATAAACACATGAACAGATATTCAATATCATTAGTCTCCAGGTAAATGCAAATCAATAACACAAAATACTACTTCATACTGACTAGGATGGCTAAAATATAAGACAGCCAATAATAAGTAGTGGTAAGAATGTGGAGAAATTGGAACCCTCATACACTGCTGGTAGAATTATAAAATAATGCAGCCACACTGATTATTTGGCAGTTCCTCAAATGTTAATTATTTGATATGGCAACTCACTCCTAGGTATATGCCCAAGAGAAATAAAAACCTATGTCCACACAAAAACTTGTATAAAAATGCAGCATGATTAATAACAGCAAAAGTGATAATCCAAATGTCTATTAATTGATGAATGGATAACAAAATGCGGTTATTATCCTTACAATGGAAATTATTCAGCCTAAAGGAAATGTACTGATATATGCTACAATCTGAGTGAACTCTAAAAACATTATGCCTTAGTATAATGAAAAAAGTCAGATATAAAAGGCAATGTATTATATAATTTCATTATAAGAAATGTCTGGATTAGGCTAATCCATAAAGACAGAACACAGATTAGAGACTAAGGATAGGGGAGAACTAGAAATGGACTGCTAGTGGGTACAGGATTTCTTTCTGGGACTGTGAAATGTTCTGGGATTAGAAAGTGGTAAATATTGCATAAGTTTGTGAATATACTAAAAGCCACTGACTGTACACTTCTACAAAGTGAATTTCATGGCTTGTGAATTATACCTCAATTAAAAGATTTCAATTAAAAAAAAAAGGCTAAAAGATTTCCATACTTTTGACAAATTTTTACCTTAAATGAATCCTTTTTGTATTAAGTAACTTCAGAAAAAGACAGTTTGGCAACTTGAATTATCAGGACATAGACTTAAAAAATTAATTCTAAGACCGTTTATACAGAAAGAAATTTATCCTTGTATATATACATCTTTATATACATAAGAAAAAGTCCAGAAAGATATTCCAAACTGGTTGCTTCTGAGAGGTTGGTTTAGAAAGAAAGGAAAGTATAAAATTTTTCAAATAAACGAAAAAATGATTTTACGGTTTTTCCTACCATTCATCGTGATTTCATATGACTCCAATTTAAGAATTTTCTCCTTGAAGAGCTGC
The DNA here is from genome assembly GCA_004027555.1 of Craseonycteris thonglongyai. NCBI lineage: Eukaryota > Metazoa > Chordata > Mammalia > Chiroptera > Craseonycteridae > Craseonycteris > Craseonycteris thonglongyai. The sequence goes on from PVKE010004635.1 coordinate 51,216, forward strand.
TGCTGAACATCACTCTCAAGATCATGTTGCCCTTTTGTAAACCATTCAAAACACATCTGTGGATCAAGACCAGTATTATTCTGTAACTAAAATCCATTTTAAGCAAATAGACAATCCAAATTGGTAAAGATAAATTATTTTTAATTCTTCAAAAATTTATATTGTCAAAATACCACTCAGAACTGAAACTGTCAGAACTCTGGACTAAGTAAAGAAGTAAGTTACTAGCAATCTTTCCCATAGATAATAAAAATATATATTCCTATTTTGCTTTGAATTTTATATTTGGGTTTTTCCATAAACGTGGAAACAGTGCCTGACTATTACATACAAATTTAGTTCTTTCAACAATCCTATGAAGTAGTTAATATTACCGGTATTCTGTAAAACGAGAGGAAGAAATAGCAATTCACTGTTAAGAAAACATCAAAACAGATATTGTCCTCCTGGTTTAATCTATTTTCAGCTATTTAATTATAATTCTAAAAATCTGTCTAGGCATTCATACTTCTTTGGTGTTTCTGGGGTACAACATCATTATAAGAACTCAGTTTTCTCTTGGTATGTTAAAATTAGTTTCATGTGATAGGAAAGAAAACTAAAAAATATGTTGAGAATTTGTACTTTAAGTTGGTTTTATCCACAATGGTATCAAAACAACCAAAGCACTGATACTTACTTATACCATAGATACACATTACATAAAATATTTTCCCACCAACTACAGTTCCTGACCTATAAGTACAAATGTATGCTTAGTAAATTGAAAAGTGCTTAGAACTGAAGATAGGAGACACACAGAAAAAGTGAAATATTAAACCCCACTTCTGCCTGATTTTATATACTATACCATCTACTTACCTCTCTATCTAATTCACAAACATCCTGGCCGGTCACAAGACACTCCCAGATTTCCTTGGCACGATTCCAACCCAGATAGAGAGTAGCTTCTTGCAAGAAAAATGCCAGAAATTTTAGATGGGCCTCTAAATACTGCAAAAAGAAATGATAATTATTTAATTCCATGCATCCTTGCCTAAAAGCAAAATTAAAAAAAAAGATTTACAAGTCGATAGTACAACATAGTAAAGCTACTTCAAGTCTCCTACAAATTCAGTTGACTTTAGATGACAATAAAATATAATTTCAGTAATCTCAAAGTGGAACACCACAAACTCATAACTGGCGAGTTAAGATTTTTTCCTAATTAAAAATATTAATATAAGGGGTGGTCAAGAAATTCATGGAACAGTGCGGTTATCATAGAGGTGGGAGTACTAGTGCACAGTTTGATTGCACGACTTATTATTAGTATATGTGATAAATTTCAGCCTACTTGCATCTGTGTTCTTTCAGATATCACCAAAGAAGCATGTCAAGTGTGAAGAAAACCACAAGTATGAATAAAATTGAATTTCGTGCCATCAGTAAGTTCTTTACAAAACAAGAGAAAAATATCTCAAACCATTTTAGAATAGATGTTAGTGGTTTATGGGAACTGTTACCCTGGGAAATCCATGGTTTACAAGTGGAATAGCCTTTCCAAGCAAGGCAGAGTTGACTGAAGACAACCTCCATCCTGGATGCCCTGTTGAGGCCACTTCCTCAGACATTGCCAAAAAAATTGAAAACCTATAGTGGAGCATGTCAGATGGAATAGAAAGTAGGTTGAAGAAATGGTTAGAGTATCACCTGCAACCATTTTGAATATTCTCCATCAGCATCTAAGGATGTCAAGTCAGTGAAAGATGGGTACTGAGAATGCTCATGCTGCTTCAAAAACAACATCGCATCGATTGTTCACAACAATTTTTGGACCTCTGCAGAGACCACAAAGATGAAGTTTTAAACTGGATTGTCACTGGAGATGAAACTTGGGCTTGTTATGATGAACCTGAGTCAAAGCGGGAGTCCATGCAGTGGCATGAAGAGGGTATGCCACTCCTTAAGATTCAAAGCTAAAAAAATCATGGCTACTGTTTTTTGGGATATGAAGGGTATCCTGCTGATCAATTACAAGGATAAGAGTGTCACAATAACTGGAGAGTACTAGTCCAGTCTGCTGAAACAGTTATAAGAATCTGTGAAAGAGAAAAGAAGAGGAAAATGGACCAAAGTGGTACTGCTTTTGCATGAAAAAGCACCCATGCACAAGAGCAATGTTGTTTTGGCTACTCTTCATGGCTGGCTTCCAAACGTTAAACCATCCTTCCTATAGTTTAGGACCTGGCTCCATCTCATTATATTTGTTCCTAAATATGAAAAAATGGCCTTAAGGGAAGAAATTTACAGAAGATGAAGAGGTTAAAGCTGCTATTTGAGGGCAAAAACATTTATTTTCGAGGATATAAATAAACTTACTGAAAGATCTGAAAAATGTATTAGGGTTAAGAGTGAATATATTGAAAAGGAAAAATAGTAAATAGTTTTTTTTTACCCTTCTTCCCCTTCATTCCAGGAATTTCTTGACCACACTTCATACTACTATCAATTGAAAATAAAAGCAATTATCCACAGAATCAACAATTAGTATTTCATATAAAAGATAACGAAGCTTATTTTTATTACTTTATCACATGCAGTTCTTAGGTGATTTACTGATTTACCCACAAATACCAATTTTCTAAACTTTTTTTTGGAAATAATTATAGACAAGGAATAAAATTGTTACATTTCTACAAAGGTAACTCAAATTACCTCTTTAGAGTTATACCCAACAAATACTATTGTTGTAGCTCAAGTACAAAAAGTCTAAATGAATGTTGTAAATCATGAAACCAAAAGCACAGTGCCTATACCTCCCGGTAAGTGTATCGGCCATCCACTAGTGTGGAACCAGTTAAGCCTCCAGGTCCAGCCATAGCTGCTGCAAGTCGATGACAAGCTATCAAACTTCCTGTTACCAATTTCACTATTTCAAAATTTTTCTTCAAGTCCTGAATAATGCTCTTGGCAAAAACAACAAAAGGAAAAATGCGATGAGAATTTATAATTATTTTGTCAGTTTAACACAAACTTCTATGTTAGCATGTAGTCCTAGGTGAGTAATAGAATATATAGTGATTTCTTCACTCACATTTCCCACATAGAAGTAAATAAAATCAATTGGTTATGTACTTTTACTAGGCAATTAACGTTTCTGCTAAATTTTGCTTATAAAAGAGATTAAAAAAAAAAACCTTCTAAATCTTTTCATACAAATTTCTAAAATACCATTCTAACTTTTAAAATTGGTTTAATGATTTCAATAAATTAAGGAAATAGAGACATGAGTTAGGGATATATCAAAAGATAAACTCCACAGAAATGAAAACAGAAGGATTTCTAAACTCAAGATTATTAAATAACACAAATGAATTACATTAATAACCATAAAATGTAACATAGTGACTACAAGACTCAGCAATTTTATTATTATAAAAACTTATATAATTGTGTAATAATCAAAAAGAATTATATTCTTACCTTGTCTTGCTTTTGATAGGTTTGTTTTATGAATGAGCGGGTGATTTCATGGAGTTGACGCAAAGCTGGTACCACCCATACAAATTGGGGATTATTAAGTTGAGATGACTAGAGTTAAAAAGAAGTTACATTAATTAAATTTAGAAATAAAGGCAGATAAACTTATTAGCTATAAAAAATTTCCAAGTGAATTAGGCTTCATTGTTATACATTCTATTATTATTCTCCTCACACTGCTCATTTATAGTTTATCTCCATGCACTCATAATTCAGCCTTCAACTTCTTATTCTGCATGCAATTATTCCTAAGGTCAAGAACTACAAACAGGAGTGGATGTGAAGTGACAGCAAATGTACAGGGGTACATCAGCAAAAAACAGACGACAAGGAATTAGCAACTTCAGAGGATAGATTAAGTAGCACAGGCTGCTAGGACATGTTGACATAAAATAAACTGACGACAAAAGTTTAACTTGTTTAAGACTAACTGGCTGAGAAGTAAAATGGTATAAAAGTATGGTTGTCTATAATTATATGATTAAGATATCAATGATATGATCAAGATACTGATAAGTGGTCTAAATATTAAAGAAAATATTCATGATGTGTTTGTATTTCCTAGTTAAAACAATTTTGTAGGAGGTAATTCTATTTTTATTAATTATTATAGCCCCTTTACACTTATATTTTATGTTTTTTGAAATACTTTCAAATATATTTTTTCTGAAACTGGTGCAGGACAATCCAGATTTTCATAGTACACATCTGAAAAGTTTGATGTTCCTCTTTAAAGAGAATTGCTTTTTAACAAGTAGCATCTTTGAACTATGAGAGCTCATAAAATCTGTAAGAAAATGTTTAAACACTGTTAATCAACTGATCAGTTAAAGTCTCTAAAAAACTGAGTAACAGAATTTATTTTAAAAACTACATTTTGTGTGTGTGTATTTTTAAAGCCTTCTTGCTTCTTCAAGTGTTTTTGTAAGATGAAGTCCAGGATAGGGCAGAAAAATACTTTTAATGTCTTCTGTTGAGAAACACCATATACTAATGAATATGTAAATGTGAAAGACCTATTGCCAATACAATACTGGCTTTCCTAGAGATGAGCCAATCAGAAAATACCATATTTCCTGGATTCTATGATACAGGTTTTAAAAATTTCAACAATTCTAAAATTGACACTTCTTACAATTACGTCAAAAGAAATTTACTAGCCATTAGGTAGAGAAGTAAGTTTTGATAGCTGTCCCTACTTACATATGCACAAACTTAGTTGTATACAAAAAATACCTGTTCATCTATCTGTCATTTTATGTATTACGTGGTATAGGTAACACAGGAAGGCTTTTCAACTTAAATTTAGATCACTGATTTGTTACTTAAATGTTATCCAAAAGATTATGCTATAAGGTAAAACTGACTAGCCTGTCATGTCCATCAATTCAATTAAAAGCAAAGAAAACTGCCAGTGGTCACAGACTACAGTGCTTTTCAGCCAGGGGAAGTTGGTGCGACAGACTCATACCCTGTGAAGGGCTGGATCACTCAGCACTAAATGTCTAATTCTAGAGAAGCTGTTTAACTTGTAATATACACACTTTAATGAAGGAAAAAAGCAGCTTGAGTTTTATGAGAAAGGACAAGGACACAAACCTCCATATTCTTCAAAACGCCTCAACATTACATAGTCAATCTTAAAGATTTCAAAGAGGTCAAAAAAACTACTATAGAGAATGAAAAGCAGTGTGCCACCGCGAAGCTGTATATATCTACTGGTCAAAAGGAAGCTAAGACTGAAATTCTAAATGTTAATCTAATCAAATGGATGGTAAAAGTAAAATGTAGTTTGTTTTTTACTTCCTTATAAACTTACTAAATTTGTGATGCAGGGGCTGCATTACTAGCATCTTAGAATCAGAGAAATAAGGTATGTATTACAGGCCAACTATTAGTGAGAGTAGCTACAATATTCCTGCTAAATAGAAAAGTTGTAAAATGATAAGGTTTAATTCTAAGGCTTAGGTCTAAACTGATACCTTCTAAAAGGATTATAAACATTAGCATATAAATAAATATAAATTCTTTAGCAAAGAATTAGATATACTAAAAATATCATTATGACCAATTAAGTCAATTACGGTCAAAATATTTTTATTTAATACTGAAAATTATCCTTTGAAGGTAACTCACTAACAATTAAAATTAAAAGAAAAAACATAAAATTGAAATTTAAAAAGTACTTCTGATATGGCTTTTCTAAAGTTTAGGAACAGGACAGATATTGATTTCATCATATCTATGACATGTTTCTAAGTTATAAGAAAAATTTTAATTACTCTTCTCCACTCACAAAAGGGGTAAAAAGACTGGTGAACAACTGATAGCTGAGGTTTCATAAACAGGAATTAATGGTATGTCCAAATTAGACTTTTAACATTAGAAGAAGCCTTAGAGGTCAGCTGGTTTAGCCTGCAGATCAATGCCTAAATTCCACTTATACATTTTTCTTGAATGACCAATTAGTGTCCTAGTATTTCCAGTGATAAGGAACTCAGGAGACGTACATTCTGTTTCAGGCTGTTCTCACTAAAGTTCATTGATCTATCATACGGAATCTTGCCTTTCTATGACTTCTTAGAAGACATAAAAAGTAGTAAGTTGAATAAAACTTCTCTGTAACAATCTTCTCAGTATCTAATGAAAGATTTCGTATTCTTTCTTGAGTTCTCTCTTCTCAAAGCTAAACATCCCCACTTGCTATCTGTCTTGTTTTTCCATACCTAGTCGTTTATCAAGAATCAAAGTAAAACGTTTTACATGGGAGTACATTTTTTAAAAAGTTATTTCTTCCTGTGCTAACCATATCACCATGAGACTGTACTGAGGATATCTGCTACTTTTAGTTTCAGTTATGTGTTTTGGCAAATAGAGGTCACTCAACTATGGGTAATGATCTTAGTGTCCTCATAGGGTAAAGCGGAAGAAGTAATAGGAAGGGGACACTTACTGAAATGCTGTCAGGCACTGAGCTAGGAAGCCTTAAGATAATGCCTTAAGGAATATGCAAACAACCCTAATTGAGTAAAAATGACTTTTTTGGTTTAGTAATTTTTTTGGGGGGATGAATACATTTAAACTTTTTAATTGAAGGAAAAAATAAGTGAAATAAGATGGAAAGGGGGTAGACAGTGGAAGGTATAAAGGAAGCAAAGGAAAGAGGACCAAGGAAGCCAAGGGTAGGTATCCTGGTGGAATCTACAGAAATAAAGTTAAGAAATAAAGGTCAGAATTTCTAAACACAACAGTGGAACTTGGGAACTTTAAGAGTGTCAAAAGCAGAGGGAAAGGGATTCAGTGGGGGCAATAGGGGTAGCTGAGGGTGGGAGGGGAGTAAGAGGTGGGTGATCTTGTCTTACCCTTTGCTTAGTTTCTGTGTAGCCTGGCAGGGAGACATAATCCCCAGTCAGCCCACCTTGCTGCCTGGCAGGAAAGGGCATAGCATAGAAAAACACCTTTAGTGGCAGTATATAATTCACCTCCCTGCCTGGAGTCATATCCAGGGGGCTTCGATCTTCCCACTGCCCCCCTTTAGCCATGTGTACTTTAAGAGAGTATCTGTGAAAGCACTTAGTCAACTGAAAAGTGCTATATAAATGCAAGATATTATTATGTAGAATGAAACAATGGTACATCAGAATTTCTTTACTGGGAGCAGTGGGAAATAAAAAAGAGAATTCCTTTCAAGACTCACAAAATGACTCCAACATTCTCCCTGTTACTTTCTGAGTCTTTTTTTAAAACAACAGACATGAAAGAAGTGACTGCAAAGAGAAGCAATAAAGATGTAGCAATGCTAATGGCTAGGAGAGCTAAGTAATGCTTAGCTATTAACAAGAAAGGAACAGAGGTCAGGAAGGATTTTCTGGTTTCAAAGGCCATTTCCCTAGAGGAAGGAAAAAGTCTGGTCAGCTTTGACCTTGTATCTATAAAGAAATATATCTGTTACTAAGAAGAAAAGACCCTTCTATAGATAGTTTTTCCCTCTTACTACTATTATTGAAGGATCTAAACTTCTTAAATAACTCTGGATGAGTTTGAATCACAAAGACAGAGGCTGCTAAATTTTCTGATTTGCTGACCTGAGAAAACTGGAAACACTCATATTGTATCTGAGTAGAAAGAGAGCATGTTTTTGATTTAAAGGAGTAATTCTAATTCCTCATAACCTGAGCATAACCAGCTCTAGTTCATGAATGACTTAAAATTTCTAAAGCTAGGTAACAAGTAGGAAATTCACTTGATCAAATTTCAGTATAAGAAATATAAAACACAGAGTTCTTAAATGCCCCCAACTAAACTTTATGACTAAATATAACAAAAGAAAATGAAAGCCCACTGAATTACCAAAGCCTCTTAACAAGAGTTGACAGTCTCTAAATATAACAATGGCAATGAGCAGTAGTAATCAAGATCTTTAAAGAGACACTTCTTAGTGAAAGCCAAGAAAAATTATTTACCAAAGTACTAAGCCACTGGCTATTTACCAATACCTTTTACATTAACAGTAAAACGGAATCCCTCTGGCTGCTAGGCTTCTGTTTGGTCTGGGTGACCAGAGGGCTTCTGTGGGAGGAGCACCCGGTGGCTGTGGTCAGGGCTGCTGCAACAACAGGCAGGCGTGCATTCCAGTGGGCGGCTACTGTGCTCAGCCCTTTCAGCGGAGTGACTTGACTGAAGCAACAGGACAGCAACAATCTGCTTCTCTGCCAAGCACTCTTTCAAGCACTCTTTCAAAGCAGTGCTTTGCAGCCTCGAGACCAGAGCCCTGGAGGGAAGAGCCTGCAGAGCCAGCCCTCCTGCAGTCACTCCCCAAGCCTATCTTCTAAAATCATGCCCAGCAGCAGGCACTCAGTAACTGTCTAAGAAATTACTTTAGGAACACATCAGAATCAAGCACCTGAAAAACGACTATGTGCCAGCACTCAATGAACCTCCTTTTTCCTTTCTTTCTCTCTTCTTACTCTATGAATGTTCCTTCATGAAAAATGGGCATAATGTCTATTTAGACTTCATTGTAACTTAACTGAAGTTGTGCATGTTTTGGAATTAATTTTTAAAAAGAAAGACTAAGTTGAAGGTCTTACAAGTTTATAAAAATAATACGGTAAATCTATTCTTTGAATGTGACTCTCAATATTTTTCCTCCCCTTTCAGAGTCAATAACTCCCCAAGCTTTAAATAATAAAGCATAGGTCATAAAAATTTAAACAGCAGTTTGTATTTGCACATTACTCTAAGAAACACTAAAATGTATCTTAAACTTATGATGCAATTTATTAAAAGGAATTATTAAATTAGTATACCTTTTAGCTGGTTCCATCTGAAAATTCTTACCTTGAAGCCATCCTTCTTGTTTTTTTCCAAACTTGACCATTCTCCAGGCTGAAAATTAATTTTAAGAGAAATTTAAGTGACTTGGTAAAAGCAATACTTATAATCTACCAACATTTTTTTTTTTAATGGTTAAATTTAGTGGGGTGACATTAGTTGGCAAGAATCACATAGGTTCCAATTTCCCAATTTTGAACTCTTAAGGTAAGAGCTTACAGATATGATATTTAGTTTAAATTACATAATAGGGGAGAAAAATTATTTGCCTCTAATTCCTCAGCACTATCTCTCTGACAATAAAATCAGACCAAAAGATAAAACAAACCCTTTTAATATCTTCTATACATTTGATGATGTAGCTCCTCTTGATTGCTTCTTTCACTGCATACGCGTCACTAAGGATTGTCAGGTGTTCATCCAAGGCTTGCTGAACAAGGATACTGGGCAGCGTTGGAAGATGAGCCAGTTCCCAGAGTACATCTAACACCTACAATAATACCACATATGATGAGATAGCTGCAAACAAAACTGCTCTAAGTATCTGTAGCTAGAAAAAGTCATTTTTGATTCTCCTGCCTTTCCAGAAGTGGTCTCAAAGCGAGCTTCCCGGCCTATTCGTCCAATCAGGCTCAAAAGCTTCTGTCTCACTCGGTCACTCTCAGTCTCCCAGCTCTATAGAAAGGAATAGAAAAGACACAAGAGTTGCTATACTGTCTAATTTTATCCAACTGGTAAAATCTGCAAAAACTTTAAATTTGAGTGACAAAAGTTTAATAAAGCCAAGAAGAGTACGGTACATTTAAACAGAAGTAATTTAGAGGGGGAGACCTCAAAATAAGCTTATTTTAGAAAAACTTTAAAGTAAGCACATTTGACCGAACACATACCTTCTGAATGAGAACAAACAAATGATTAAGCTGATCTGAATTAAATTTGACAGCTGCTGCAGCAATAATAGTATGAATGTTCTCGATCACAGTAGAAGATTGTCCTGACTAGAAAAGGAGACAATGGGAAAATGTTAAGTCTTGGAACTAGGAAAAAACCTAAGTCTTCTCCTTGGCAATTTATAGAAGCAAAATCAAAACAATAACAAAGATAAATTGATTCTAGTCTAATCAGCATTCAATTTCATGATAATAGTGGCAAGACTAGATGAAGCAACCATTATCACTGGTTATCAGTTGGCCTTGTTTAAATGTAAAATCAAGATGAGAATTAAATTCTCAATCTGACATTTTCATTTCAAGAGAGCAAAATGTTTTTAACTGGCTAAAAAAAAATCAAACTGATTACGTACATGACAAAACTGACTTCTGGCATTTCATAACTGACCCTGATGGCCTCAGCTGACAGTATTATCTGCTTTATTTTTTATTTTCTTCATAGATATAACTTCAATTAATATTTATTTATCCCATGGACAGTAAATCTCTGCTTCAGAGACTTATGGTTAAAATTCACTTTACAACCTCAATCACAGCTCTGTCATATCTCACAGCTCACCACGAGACTTGAAAAGCAGGAGGAGTTTTAAAAATTTAATTCTATAAGAACTTGCTCAGTATCTACTATACACATACATTCACTGAATGTAGTAGGGATATATAATATACACATAATGGTCTCTAATCCTCAATCTCTGTGGATTAAAAATTTATACTCACAAAATTATGGGAGAGTATTTAATTAAGGTCAAGACATGTGAAGAAATTCATAGGACCCAGGACTGTTTTCTTTCCGACTTGCACCTAACTTTCTATAGTCTGCTTGCAATGCCAGGCTGGGAGCCTGCAAATTACATCTCTGCCGGCTATGTTCCCATTATGTTCTACAATGAGAGGTACTGATGGGAGATGAGCAGGGAGGAGGAACAGCTGTTTCTGGTTTATACTCAGAGACTGGATGCAGGTGCTGGCATTTGTGGAAGGAATTCCTGCTTCCTGATGACAGTGTCACCTCTTTGACAGGCGCAACACTTGCAGTGAAAGAACCTCCAAAAGCAGCTTTCTTTCTTTGGACTTAACACCCATTTATTATTTTGCTACTCCAGTATTCATTCTTGTTTTTTTGCTCTTCCACCCTACGGACACATTTGTAAACAATATCCTGTATTCACTGCCCTCTGAAATACCTAGCATAGTTTCTGTTTCCTGACTAGATTCTGACTGACACAGTGACTAACTGGACATAGTCAAGGTGAATTCCAGGGTTCTTTCTGGCTTAGCAACTAAATGAAGGATAATTCCATTACTGAAACAGACTGGAAAATGACTAGGTTTGAGATAACACATGTGAGGGTGTAATAGTGGATGGAATCAGCTAATAAAAGATTATCAAGTGAAAAAGGCTAAAAACTAAGGCTTGAAAAATACTCATATTTATAAGGTAGAAGAGAATATGTTAGTCAAGGAGACTTAAGAAGGAATGCCAGAAAAGTGGGAGGAAAACCAGGAGAATGGACCATTAACAAAGTAAAGGAAAAAAATGAAAGGTACAACTGATTCTGTCACAGCTGTTCAGAGCTGTGGCAAGATAAGTTCTGTAGATTCAGTAAGTATTACTATTATCCTCATTTAATTAATACATTAAATGGGAAATTATTATTAGTGAAAACTGATAAACAATGGAGTGACAAGAATACTGGACTGATAAACAAAACATATATCTATTTCTATCTCTGCCTCTAACTGCTATACAGCCCAGAATAAGGCTTTTTATTTTTAAACCTGAGAAATGAGAAGACTAGACTAGATCAGTTGTTTTACACCTTTTACATAGTGAAATCCTTTTCTACATATACAATCTTAACAGTTTAGAGTTAAACTGTAAAACAGACTTGAGTAGAGCTGTCTTGGTGAAAGCAAGATGGAAGTTCTATTTCCACGCTCATTCTCCACCTTCCTTCCTCTCCGTATGAAAAAATGTCAGAAAAAGGCAAAAAATAATTCTGATCAACTTACCTGTATCTTCCAAATTTTAGTGAGCTCATCTAAAGACAATTTACTTCCCAAGAGTTCAATAATTCCCTTTATGCGATCACAGTATTGTGCTTGGTCTATGTTGCCTAAGAGAGGAAATACCAGAGTGACAGGCAGATATAGCGAACAATACTGACTTCTAAGTATGATTCCAGTAATTCAAAGCAATATTAACTTTCTATGAGATATACAGTCAAAGCAACAATTTCATACCTTTTTTAAATAAAAAATATTATATATAATTATGTTAGGTGATATTTATTTTTCTAAAGCAACTTACCTTCCAATGCAATTGACAGAACTGAGTTTTCAACTAGCCAATCTAACAATTTGTCTGTATCGATAGCATTCTTCACAGATTTGGATAAAGTGCTATCTTCTATTAGTTTGGTTACCTAAAAAGACAG